>PVIJ01012605.1:0-48882 GCA_004024925.1 Scalopus aquaticus
GCTCCTTCCTCCCCCCCCTCCCCCCCCACTGATTGTCTCTCTCCCACGGGCCTCCCTATAGTCCGGTTATAAGTGAAACCATTCGATATTTTTCTCTTTCTTTCTGGCTTATTTCACTGAGTATGATCCCCTCTAATTCCATCCATGTCGCTGCAAATTGCATGTGTTTATCTTCTTTCCATGCTGAATAGTATTCCATTGTGTATATGGTTTTAAAGATTTTGCTGAGATGTATGTCATGTAGAGTTTTGCCTATTTTTTCTTCTATAAACTTTATGGTTTGAGGTCTTATCTCCAGGTCTTTTATCCATTTTGAATTGGTTTTTGTGCATGGTGTGAGGTAGTGGTCTAGCTTCATTTTTTTGCATGTAGCATGGACTTATTTTATAGTAACTATAATGTTTAAAGCTCAAAATTTAAGTAGATGCATTCAGAGACACCAAAGTAAAATTTTTTTTTTAAATAACTATTCTGGGAGATAAAGAAATGCTATTTTTCAAAATTAGCTTTGACTACTTAAATAAGATGTGTGTATAACTGATAAGTGTGAAAATTGAATTTTAAATTTTCTATCATAATAGCAGTCAGAAAGTCAAGAATGTTTTTAAAATAATCTAAAACCACTCCAGTGGTTCTGATACTTTCTTTGGAACAAAAATGAACTGCTATACATGAATTTGTTCTAAATAATTACTACTCTCTTTTAATTGATTTAACTCATACTTATGCACTTTTGCAGAAACATTCTCAATACTGTTTGGAATCTAAGGATTTCAGTTATTTCAAACACTCACCAAGACGCAGATTTCTGAGTAATATAGCAAATCTTCGTCAGTAAAAGTTCCAGCAGATACCCTCGGTGAGAATCTCCCAGCATATGTAATTCATCCACAACCACCATTCCTAGAGATTTTCCAAACACTAGGTTTTACAGAGTTTCACAAAAGACTCAGTATCTTATATCTTAAGCAGTAAGTGTTAGTGTTGCAAAAATATTGCAGGTAATGCAAATTTTTTAAAGATGTTATTTATTTTTGCAAAGAATAACTGGTTTATAGGCCAGAGGTGTGGGGGGGGTGAGAAGATTCACCAGAGATAGAGTGGGGAATAGAACAGGCAGATCTACTGAAATACACTGCTAAGGGGCACAGGAGGAGAAACAGGAGAGGTCTGTTGTGTGTTATGTGGGTTAACTCCCTGGCCTGGGATGCTGTCATGATGGTAGTGCTGAGTCTTAACCCCAGGCCACCAGAAAGGCCCAACACAAATTTCTAACCATAAAACAAAAAATCAAGACCACACATAATGTGCAATTCTCTTCTACGATATTATAGATATCATAAGTGATGCTAATACAATATATTCTGATCTAAAAAAAAAAAAAATCAGTGACTAACCTACCCAAGGATAACTACTTCTCTTTACTCAGGCACTTCTTAATTGGCAATCTTGTAGAAATATATCTACCATGAGATATCAAAGACATCTATGACATAATAATTAAAACTGCATGGTACTGGAACAAAAATAGGTATATAGACCAATGGAACAGAAAACCCAGAAATCAACCCACATGTATATGGACAGCTAATCTTTGATAAAGGTGCAAAGAATATGCAATGGAACAAGGACAGTTTGTTCAACAAATGGTACTGGGAAAACTGGACGACTACATGCAGAAAAATGAAACTAGACTACTACCTCACGCCATGCACAAAAACCAATTCAAAATGGATAAAAGACTTGGACCTAAGACCCGAAACCGTAAAATATGTAGAAGAAAACATAGGCAAAACACTACATGACATACATCCTAGTAACATTTTTAAAGATACATACCCCAAAGCAAAGATAGTGAACGAAAAGATAAACACCTGGGATTACATCAAACTAAAAAGCAAGAGAGACATTTACCAAAATAAATAGACACCCAATGACTAGGAGAAAATATTTGCACTCCATATAGCAGACAAGGGTCTGATCACAAAAATCTACAAAGAACTCACATGACTCAACAAAAACAAAGCAAAAAATCCAGTCAAAAAATGGGCAGAAAAACTTAAAAGATACTTCTCCAAAGTAGAAATGCAAATGGCAAATAGGCATATGAAAAAAATGTTCAATATCCCTCATAATCAGGGAAATGCAAATAAAAACCACAATGAGATATCACCTTACACCAACAAGAATGTAACACATTAAAAAAACTTAAAACAACAAATGTTGGCAAGGATGTGGAGAAAAAGGAAAGCTCCTACACTGTTGGTGGGAATGCAAACTGGTCCAACCTCTATGGAAAGCTGTATGGCGGATTCTCAACTAAAAATGGAGCCTCCATATGACCCAGCAATTCCATTCCAAGGAATATACCCAGAGGTATATTAATCCAAAAGGTCACATGCACACCTATGTTTATTGAGCACTATTTATAATAGCTAAAACATGGAAACAACCCAAATGCCCAAAAATTGATGACTGGATCAAGAAGATGTGGTACATGTATACAAAGGAGTACTATTCAGCAATCAAAAATGATAAACTAATGCAATTCTCAGCAACATGGATGGAGTTAGAAGGGATCATACTCAGCGAAATAAGCCAGAAGGAGAAAGATATCAAATGGTATCACTTATAGGAGGAACATAAGAGAGCCAAACGAGAAATCAGAAGGAGAAAATAGCACACAAAACATAAACAAAAGTAAAAACTAGCAGGCAACCACAAATAAGAGCTATTCTACAGGGGAGGGGAAGAAAGAGAGACCAAAATAGGGGAGAAAAGAGCACAAGGGACTACGGTGATGGTTCATGGGTGAACTGGCGGTGGGAAACCTACAGGGGATACACAATAATGTAAAGGATATAAATTAAATAAAAAATAAAATAAAATAAAAAGATCTCAAAAAAAAAAAGACATCTATGACAGTTATTCAGTATATTGACTTTTCTACAGGCAAACTGCCAGAGCAACCACACTCATATTAGAAAGTTGCTCACTAAAACAGAATCACAGCAAAATCAAATGATTTTTAAGGGCTGTTCTTGTTTGATCATGGTAGACAAATGAGTCACCACAAAACAAAAATATGATCATAATTCCTTCTATACTATTTAGAGAATCAAAACAGTTTATGCACTTGAAATAATGCTCCAGAATTACTGAAAATTCATTATGAACCAATGCCTTCTTTAAACATTTTGATAATATCAGTTTATACTGGTATATTTGTCCCCCACAAATTCTCCCAACCAAAATCAAAACCTTCAGACTATTTCTTAATGACATATGATGTTTCTTTCCTCATCAGTCACCAAAGCATACTGTAAATGAGTTATTTCAGCACTCATTTATTCATCTATCCAAAAATAGTAATCCACCTAGAATGCCAGGCACTATGCTAGATATATTGGATATAACACTTAATAAAATCCTATTGCAGTGATCAAGATACTTAAAGTCAAATGGGGTCACCACAAGACAATTCTGACAAAATGATGAATGTGATGTCGCTCCAAGCTTTATAAAACAGAGTCCATGTCTTATTAATCTTTGACTTCACTGCCCACCCCTATGAACTCCAACTTTACTATTTAAGTTCACCAAGTTTTCAACAAGTAGCTAACTGGTATACTTGCTGCTACAACCATTCTCTTCCTGTTGCTACTTCTATATAGTAGGCTTTCCTAAGCGGTTAAAAAAAAAAAAAAAAAAAAAAGGAAAAAAAAATTAAAGTAGAAAAATCTTCCTAGAGTCCCAAGCTCAAATACAGTGTCAGTTTCTGTACCTCCCTACCATTACTCTGCTAAACAGTAGCTTCTGGATCCAAGCCAAATGCAAATATGACAATATCAGAATATGATAATGACACATACATACTAATTGCAGAGATGGCAGATCCAGCTCTAATATATTTCCTTCCATTTCTGGTCAAGTTTAGATAGAAAGGGGCCTCCCCGGTGGCACGGTGGTTAAGCACTGCACTGTGGAGCTGTCGGCAGTAGCGACCGAGTTCGACGCCCGGCTGGGGAGAGTCCCACATGGCGCTGCAGACCTCTCCTGCCTCACCCGCTGCTCCCCTCAGCGTTGTATTTCTGATCTGCCTGTTCTGCTCCCCGCTCTGGCTCTGGTGAACCCTCTTGCCGCCCCATGCCTCTGGCCTGTACCCCAGCTTGTATGTATAAATATAAAAAAAATAAATAAATCTTTAAGTTTAGATAGAAAGAAGCAATGAGAAGTGACTTGGTTCAAGGATAGCCTCCCTATTTTCTAAATTACAAAAATACCAGGAAGTACAGCCAAGAATATCAACAGGATACAAAACTCCCTCTCCTCCCTCCCCTGAGTGTCTAAAATTACAGATGCTGATTCTTACCTCCAGAATTAAATGAGACAACAACAAAAACAACAACTGAACATCCAGAAGTCACAATAGCGCCATCCATTCCATCAAAATTTTGCAATACAAAATATTTGTTCATTTCCTAATTTTCTCACCTAACAGATCCATCTTCTTTTCCTCTATGAGGCGATTTATCAGACCATTGGCTCTCTCAATTGTGCAGACAGCAATATCCAAGGAAGAGAAGCGTACTGTTGGAGAGCTACTGCCCATATAACCATCTACTTTTATTCCTACTTCCTGAAACAGACTCTGAATTGAGTAGAAAAGAACAAAGGTTAAATTATTTTAAATTCTTCAGTTGTAGATTGAGTCTATCCCAGAACACAACTAAGTATATAGAGGCACATATCAGGTCACTCGTACTTATTCCTGGCCAAAAACCAACTGGTTCTTTTTAGAATCATATACTAAAAAGATGAAGTTAGAATTGACAAAACTCAGTACAGATATTTTCTGTTAACACATAGTCAAAATTAAGTATGCCATTTTAATGACACCATTTAATAAAGCAGTTCTAAGAATTATTTCCAGAAACTAAAACTGCAGACTACCTTAAGTGCTAGCATTTTTAATCTGCAAGCAAGAAACTAGTTCTTTTTTTAATACTGATGTAATACTTTTAAGAAACAAAAGTATATACTCCATGTAGAAAATATTCTCATTATCACACTAAAGATCATTTTTTTTATGTAATGGAAGAAAAGTTTTCAAAAGTTACATGCACTGGGACTTTCATGTTGTTTCTTAGTTTAACTTTTAACTGACATACCTTCTCAATAAAAAGGATCCTTTCATCATTTTGTTATTTTGGTCTAAATTGAGAGGATGTTACCAATATAGGACCAGTTTTGTTGGCTATCTGGCCTCTGAAGTAACTGTTAAAAGATTTATAGAACCATAGATCTTTAGAGCTATTCATCCACTAAATGTTTCTGAGTGTTTACTGAGTTAGCCTATAGTACTAGGTTAACAAGTTCATTTTACCAATGAAAAAACTGAAGCACATCAGATAAATGTGTCTGGCCTAAAGACATAGTGGCAAACTGAGACTAAAACCCAGATTTTGGAGACTACTAGCACAGTAATCTTGCCATCCCAACAGCACCTTTTTTTCACTGCAAAAATCACAATAATAAGTTTATTATCTTAAATGGATCACTGTATTTTTTAAAATGCCTTAAAAGGGCCTCCCTGGTGGCCTAGGGATTAAACATCTCAGTGCTCTCACCACTATGGCCTGAGTTCTATCCAGCCTGAGTTCTATCCCAGGCCAGGGAGCTGACCCACATATGGTACAGCAGACCTCTCCTGTCTCATCCACTGTTCCCCTCAGCAGTGTATTTCAATCAATCTGCCTGTTCTCCTTCCCACTCTTGTCTCTGGTGAATGTTCTCACCCCCTGCATCTCTGGCTTACACCCTAGTTCTTGTATGCATAAATAAATAAAAATAAATCTTTTTAAAAAGATATTTGACGTTAAAAAATGCCTTAAAAGTCACCATGTATCATACAAATGAAAAATGTTAATTCACTTTTGCAGAACAGATTAACAGACCACAGTCCTAGAATTTTATCTGAGTACCAATATATCTTATTCTTCATCCCCCTAAATATATCCAAATGGCGCTCAATTAGGGTGGGATACTTCCTTAAACTATTTCCTTTTCAGGCTTCAATCTAGTCCGACACCATTGAGTATGATGCCACTACTGTGAAGGTGACTCCATTAATGAACTTTCCTGAGCCTCATTTTGCTCCCAAGCAGTTGGATATAAAATACAATAGTAATTACTGTTATTAGTTTTGGAGGAATATCATTCCCCTTAGAATTCCAGTTCTGCCAAGTATGAGTTGTTTGTGAAAATTATTGTCTTCTTAAAATGCATCTTTCACATCTGTTTATAGGTTGTGATGAAAGGATTACCCTGTATAAGACAGGATTCAGTTATATATTTACATGCAAATTTAAGTATTCTAGGGTCTCCCTTGTAACCCAGAGGTTAAAGTCTCAGCGCTATCAAGCTATGGCCAGCCACTGCAGCGGGAGTTCTATCTCTGGCCAGGGAGCTAAACCACAGGGCACAGCAGATCTCTCCTGTCTTGCCAGCTGCTCCCCTCAGCAGTGTATTTCAGTAGATCTGCCTGTTCTGCTCCCCATTCTGTCTCTGGTGAATCCTCTCCCCCACACACACACCTCTGGCCTACACCCCAGTTCTTGTATGCATAAATAAATAAAATCTTTTTTAAAAAAAATTTAAGTATTCTATTTACTTCCCAAGAAAAAGTTTATAAATTTTAAACACAATCTCCACCAACAACTCTTTTAATCTGATGTACCAACTTTCTCTGTATGCAATGTTTCCCTTCATGAATGATCAACTTTTAAAGTTATACTGGGATGTGATAAAAGAAATTATTTTTCACTTACTTTTATAAATTTATTTCAAATGAGTAAACCATAGCTTCCAATAACCACAATTTCAAACTCAGTACAAGAACATTACCTGGAGGTAGTATTTCTTCTCTTTAGCCACAGAAACAAAGGGCAGAATAAACAAAGCTTTCTTCCTCATTTCCAAAACCCTCTTCAAAATAAGTAACTCAGCAACAAGAGTCTTTCCAGCACTTGTAGGAGCTAAAACATGTGATTCCACAAAGTTATCACAAAAAGAAGCAATATTTGATAAACTGCATAATAAACGTTTTAAACCATATCCAGTAACTCCAGATCCTAAGACTAACCTATCAATAAGGCCTCAAGCAGCATTTGGAGCCTTCAATTGCCCTAGACTTGAAGCCAGTTTTCTAAATAACTTTTCCCATATTGAAAAGAGAAAATTATTAAACAAATTATCAATAGCAACAGATAATGAATATCACTGAGTACTTAGCTGTGCCTAAGACCCTTTCCTTTAAACAATGAATGGTTTAAGGCACTGCTTTGAGGAAGGCGAACAACTTTGTATATTATGAATGCAGTTACGGTACAAGTTAAGAGAGAGAAGTTAAGAGTTGCTGGTAGGAAGTCTATGGAAAGGAAGAAGAAAAAAAGGAATGCCAACCAGAAAAAAGAGTGTGTGCAAAGGCCTGGAGGGAAGTTTGGTTTGTTTGCATAACAGTAATTTAGTAAGCCTGAAATATAAAACACAAGTTGGGGAGTGAAAGAAGAGATAAAACTGCTACATGAAAAAGTTTTATAATCCCATCATATGAGGAATTTATAATTAATCCTGAAAGTAATGCAGAGTGACTAGTGAGTTGTATGAAAAAGGAGTAATAAGATCGTGTTTGTATTTTATAAATACCGATTTGGCTGCAGGTGCAGAGCAAGAACAGAGAAAAAAGATAAACTAGTTATAAGGCTATTGGATAATTTAGAAGATGATAGTAAATTAGGTAATGGATTACAAACAGAGGGAAGTAGTCATAATCAAGAGATCTGACAACAGACACTGGACTTGTTGATTTAATGATATGAGTTGGTGACCAGAGTTATGCATGACACCCAAATTTTAGTTTATACAATTAAATGGTCAGGCCATTCTACCACTACCACTAAGTGTCACTATTTAGCATTTACTGAGTACTTTCATGTGTCAAAAACTGTTTTGATCACTCTCCCACACTCTAATAATTTGCAAGTCTGCATAGTAAGTGGTAGAGACAGTTTCAAGACTGGCCAATCTGACTCCACAGCCTGAACTTTTATCTACTGAGAAGTTGTCTGTTTTTTGCAGTCATAGTGAAATATCTGAATAACCAACAATTTCAGAGAAAGCTGATACTAAGGAAGTGCATTTTCCCAAATGATTAGTTTCTAAAATCAGCATAGGAAGTTCAAAAATTGCTTCTGAATGCCCATGTAAATCTCCTATAAAGTGTATTACAGGTGGTTTTTGGTTTTCTACTCTGTACAAGCTGGTCAATTTACAAACATAAATTAATTGTGTGAACATTAGAAGTGTATAATATTAGTGTATACTGTTCACATAATGAAAGCAACAAAGATCAATGGGAAGATAAGATTTACATCTTCTTTGCACCCTCCTGGGACATTTGCTTGTTGAGAGAAATGGCAGGCCAAATAGCTGTCCAATTCGTTGTTTTTCTTGCTTCCTCCTACCCCAGGTATATAATGGAATTTGCGTAAGATATATGCAGAAGACTCTGCTTTTCATATTTTTTAACTTTCTCTAGTTTTAAGGCACGCTCATCCACCTTAAAATCATAACTACCTCAAGAGTACCCTTTACATTCTATAATTTCTATAAAATAGAAAAGAAATCAACTTGCACAAATTTAAATACCTGAATAGACTAAATTCTTTCCTTCCAGGACTTGTCCAAGCAAAAGGCACTCTGCCTGCCATTCAAACATATTTTTTACACCAAAGCTGTGATATTTCTCCAGAACCGCTGTGGGAAGTCCCCAATTTGCCAATAGCAGTTTGTCTGTTTGGTCGTCGGGAACTGTCTGTTTGCTTTCCCCTTTCAGGATAAAAAGAAAATAGTTAACAGTTGGATTTGGTTCTAACACAGGGTTTTAGTAGTTAGCCCTCCACTCTGTTTAGGAATTCCTAAGTGGTTTAAGAGGCTCGTTAAAGCACATCCAGCATAAGGACCTGTAGGGAGTACTGGGCACTACAGGGAATGGGATTTGGCCAACTAGCAGATTGTTTCTGTAAATGTAAAAAGACCCAGAAACCGCTTGAATGCTACTACAAGGAAGTCGCTGGATGTGGGCTGAAACCACTTCCACGTCCGGGCAGAAAGTGACCTGCTGCACCACGTCAGAGCCGCAAACTGAGCAGGGGAACTCGCATAAGCAGGGAAACAAGCAAGCTCCAAAAGTGAGGACGCCTCCCGGCACGAGGCCAGGCTGAGTGGTCCCCCTCGCCCGCAGCCCCCGGAGTGCCGGGGAGTACCTGCAGCTGTGTTCGGCGGGCGGCCGCGCGCCTTCAGGCAGCGTCCCAGGCCCGGGGGCGGGCTCAGCACGGACCCGGAGGGGAGCAGGCGGCTGTCACTGCCATCACTGCCGCTGCCCGAGAAGGAATCGGAGCCTGAGGCCGAGCGCCGCCGTTTCCCGCTCCATCGTGGAAGATTCATAGCAAACTCTGCTGGGCCGTTCAGGACAAGGCCCAATCCCAGCCTCCTCCCACTCGGCAGAAAGCTGACCCCACAGGCGAGGCCGCCATGTTCCCGCGACGGTTTTCAAACTCAAGCCTCCCAGCCGGCCCCGGAACCATAGAGTTCTCAGTGGCAAGAGTAACCTGAGAACCATAGAATAGTGGGGCCAGAGCGACTCTCGCTGGGGTTCCGGCTTCACGCCACAGTTACTGGCTAGTGTCAAAGAACCAGAGTACAACCTACATCAGGAAAAAAAATAGTATGCATGTATAATTTCCATTTGTTATCAGACCGGACTAAAAGTTTTCTTTTTCTCCATTTCTGGTTTGAACAGTAAGGTTATTGTAGCTTCATGAAATAAGCGGCCCATAATAGATTGGAAAAGTAACATACTGTTTGTTTTTTTTTAAATCGTGTTACAGATTATGAGCGCAAAACATAATACAAGTAAAATTTAGGATTTCCAATGCAGCATAGTTTGTTTCTTCTAGTGTAAGATCGTGGGGCAGAAGCTACTTGTGTACACAATTTTTGGCTAACATACACTGGGGAATATGTGATGGAGAATTGGGGACAACTGGTAATAGATCCCTTCTATATAGTGTGAACGCTGGATGTACCTGAGACTATATTCTAAAATTCCTCTAGATGGAGACAGTGCTCCACGAAGAAAACATTTTTCTTCATTACCTTTTATGCATATTTTTAGCTATTGCATTTGTTGACCGCTATTGTGTACTAGGCAGGCAAATGCCATGAAACGGCTGCCGCTCTCAAAGAAAAAGTCTTGAGAAGGAGACAGACATTAAAACAACCTTTAAATTGTACTAACGCCCAGGCAGAAATGGACAGAGAAACAATAAGGATTCTAATTTATAGTGAGGGAAAACCGTTCTGAAATGCTGTACAGTATTGAGTTCGAGAGTGCTACTCTGGAACCAATCAGTCTAAGTTTCAAAATTTACTAGTTGCGTGATTTTGCATGCTTAACTCCTTTCTGTCTCCCTTCCCACGTCGTATGACAATAATAATAGTAACAACCTATTGTATATGGAGATTATGAGCACTACGTCCATACAAGTAAAATGCTTAAAACAGCGGCTACCCCATAATAAGTACTATTCAGAGAACATGATATTTAAATGTTCCAAGTAGTTCTCATTATGTATCTAGCATTTGTATGGGAAAAGAATATACTAAAGAAATCACTCACAAACTTATTAGGCTTGTGTTAGGTGAACTGTGGTCAAATGAGGAAAAGAATGAAGTAGGAATTTGAAGGATTGATTTGTCATCCTACTGAAAAGTCTGAAGAATATTTTAAAGTTCACAATTTATTTCAAACAGTCAACATATATTTCTATTGTTCAAAAACTCTTAGAAAATACAGATGAGGTGGCTACTTCTCAAAATAGTCAATAATTTTTATGCTAACAATTACCATAATAATTAATGTTAAAAACAGGAAGTATTTCCCATCTATCTTGTGTCTGCGTTTGTGTTCCTTGGAATTTTATCTATGGTACTTCTTCAAGGCCTCAGTTAAAGCCATGGAGAACAAAAATTTGCACATATTTCTTCTACTTACTTGAGTAGCACACCAGTTCTGGACTGTAGTTCTGCTAAATGTAGCTGATCAGAGCCTATTAGGCTCCTTTCATGTTAAACAAGAGCAGGACACTTAATCTGCCATGGGACAATGGGTATACATCATGAGGTATGACCAGGAATGGGGGTGTCGGGGGAGCTCACATTGACTGATGTTCTTTTCATCCCAGAGATTGATCAGTGGGATGCCTTGTTAATAAGATGGGAACCAGGGCCTCCCTGGTGGCACAGCGGGTTAAGTCTCAGCACTGTGAAGCTGTCTGCAGCCACTGCAGAATGAGTTCAATCCCTGGCCAGGGAGATACCCACGTGGCGCAGCAGACCTCTTCTGTCTCGCTCACTGCAGTATGTCTTGCCCTCAGCAGTGTATTTCAGTCAATCTGCCTGTTCTGCTCCTCTGTCTCTGGTGAATCCTCCTACCACCTCACACCTCTGGCCTACAGCCCAGTTCTAGTATATATAAATAAATCTTTAAAAAAAATAAGATCGGAACCATGGGCGGGAGTCAGGATTATGGTTTACCTGATCAGCTAACTCACCCTCCCTAAATAACATAATCATATTTCCAATATGATTATGTTTTCTCTTTGTTCTCTTATCAATAAAAAGGCTAGGATCTTCCTCTTCAAGAGCCTCCTGCATCATACAGCCCACTCCATGACTCTCGCCTTTCTTTATCAATGTGTGTTGCTGATGCAATACTGGACCTCTTTAAACTTTAATCTCTGGATTAGTTGTTTTATTTAAGATACAAAATATTTAAGATACAATGTTAGACACTGAGAGCCAGACTTGTACATGCTTCCATTCTCACCATTTCAGTCTACACAACAGACATTTCTCTGCTTTACTTACTGATGTCAGAGGTTTTTTAATATGGAAAAATAAAATTTACACAAACCACATTTGTAAATTGACTAAAAGAGAATCAGCTGAACAGACTGAATAAGCTGTGCTTTTCACATGAGTAGAATGACTTGCAAAAAATAAAGATAGAAAATATCCAAGATCCAAAATATGGGATGAGAGTGGTGCTAATTTTGTCTGACGTGCTCAGAATAAAAGGATTTTGTGTTTGAAGTTCAGTTGTTCTAACCTGGAGCAAGTCCAGTGGCTGCATGTTATTATCCACTGAAGAACTTTTAAAAACATTACCTTACTCCTAGAGACTGTGCTGTAATTGGTCTGGGTGGATCCAGGCCCTGTGTGTCTTAAAAACTTCCCAGATCTTGTTGATTTGCTGCTGGAAGTGAAAACCTCTGGTGTAATCTAAAGGATGTGGCAGACTTGAATTCAGGTGACTTGAGTGACAAAGTTTTACCAAGAGACTAAAATTAAGAAGGAATTCTGAAAAATAACCTAGTCTTTACAATGACCCAAAGAACTAGTAGAAATAGCTTACTTATAAATGATGATGGACACAAAATTTAAATAACTTCAAAGGCCTAAGTCAGAACATCAGAAAACCAGTTTCAAGGTGATAAAACTTAGCAGTGCATGTCTGAGACTAAACTGAGCTGGAATGTTCGTTTTACTTCCAAATTCATATATAGGCTGTACTCCCATTTCTCTCAAACGGTAATACTGCTGACTGTTTATCTAGAAACATCAGGCAGACACTGTGAGGGAGAGAAATAAGCAATGGCTAGGATTGCTGTTGATACCGGGCAAATGAGGAGCCCCACGTTGGGTGCCAAAACTGATACCGGGCAAATGGGGCTTTAAAATTGCCAACGGTAGTGCCCCAATTGCTTACCGGTCACTATCTTGGTCCTGCACCCATGCACATGCTCAATTGCAAGACTACTCAGGCTTAGGGAACAATAACAAGGGGATTTATTTAATAAACAGGAAAAGCAAAGAATTAGTAAAGTCAATGTATGGCTGTTTACCTTACTTAAAGCAATGTCCAGTCCTATAAGTCCCAGAAAAGTAACAAAGGTGGCATCTTTCCGCCACTGCTGACGCGGAGCTCTTCTTCCAAACAATAGGCCACGTTTCCAAAATGGCATCTTTTTTCTTCTGCAGACGCGCAACGATCAGACTATAGGCCAGGTTCCAACTCATGAGGATGACACAGAACACAACTGCAGATGCTCCTGGAACTGCCATGGTGCCCCAGCACAGCACCAGGCCAACAACACTGCAAACAGCAACTATAGCAGCCAGACGGCCCAACAGACTGCACTCACGCATTTTAGGAAGGCTCCCACTTCGGGCCTCTGCCTTCTTTCTTAGGCTGCAGTAAAGGCAAAACTGGGAGCAGTTTCCCTCGCTCGGCTACTTGCAAAGCCTCCAAAGTTGCTAGCCCCAAAGTCACTGAAGAGTCAAAAACATTTCTTCTTTTCTTACATCACGGTCACTGACTTCCCCTTCTCTTTCAGTCCCTTTTATTTCTCATCAGAATCTCCACCCCAAACTGCAAACTTAGCATTTTTCCCTGGGGCTATTCATTCTCATCGGCAAACCCCCTCCAGGGGGCACCACCTTTACTGGACTTTGGACTCAGCCCAGATACAGTATGGGTGTGGTTTTCAGAGTAGAAACTGCCTTGGATTTGATGAGGGCAGGGATAAATAGCTTGCCTTGGAAAAGATGTCAAAAAGTGCAGCCTCCTGCTTGGTTTGGGGATGGTAGGAAGACAGAGCACAGCTAAGCAAGTTCTGCAGGCTGCCACTGGGAATTGGATATACACTTTTAGATCAGAGCTATGGATTATAAGGATTTCTCTAGCTTTTCCTGTGTCCAATTTGAGATAATATAAGGCAAAGCAAAAGTAACAACAAAAAAGGAAACTCGCAATAGTGAATTTGGGGCTGGAGGGCATGTTCTTAAATGGTCTGTCTTCTCTCTACCTTCTAGAAGCTTATGTTTGTTTTTATGTATTATTTAGGGCTTTTCGTTCTACTTAGCAGGAGATATAGGGGGAAATGCATCTAGTTTATCTTCCCAAGAGCACAAGTCTCAGTTTACACTCTTAGCAACCTTTTTACAAACACATTTGTGTTTGTACAGGAGACATTAAGCATTCAGAATATGGGGCTTAAGTGGTCAAAAGGAATTCACAAGATCAAACAAGGAAGATTAAAGAGTACAAATCCCTCAGCTCCATTCCCAAAGATGGAGCTAATAGAGAGAGAATTGTGAGTTGAGGAGGGAAGGAATATCAAAATATCTGGTCTCCTCATGAAACACAGAGGGTGAATGTGAAGTTCTTGTTACTGAGGGCTAATTTGTACTTTGCAGGCCTGCTACTTTTCCAGCCTATGCTAAAGTGACCTTTGCAAACCTTCATTAGAATATCCAACATCAGATGCTCCATTTTGCCAGTAATTTTTGTGTTTTGTTAATTGTAGAAGCTCTAGACCTAGATAAGTGCTAATTTGAGGCAGGCAGACAGTACATATTTGCTGAGTAAATGCAGGTCTGTCTTGTGCTGTCCATAGTCCTGATCAGAGAAAACAGCTGAATCCAGTTGAAATGTAGGCTTCTTTGTTTAATATGCTAGGTTAAGCTAGAGGGTCTCCATGCCCATACTGTGAAAGCACTCAGGGGGTTAGATTATATATACAGGAGTCAGTAAGACCTAATTCATTCCTAGTAGTACTACTCCTCTTGATTTCCAAACTTTAAGCCCTTACTACTCTTCATCTATAAGATGATGACAATTGTGCTTTACCATATTGTTTTTATTGAGGAGTGAGTGAATCACGTAAATGAAGCACTTGGATGTCTGATACATGGAAAACATCCCCAAATATTATTTTACGTTGTTATTGTCATTAAATTGCATAACATTCTAATGTTTATTGTATGTAAAACTACAGCATAGTATTTATGCATTTACTCTGTGGGATATATATTAAAGAACAGATGTTTAGCTGAGCTTAACTTCAATTAAATTCCAGTCCCATCCTCATTACTGCTTTTCAAAAATTTTTTATCTCAATCTTAAAAATCATCAAGTATTCCAGAGTTGTTTTTCTGTAGGTTATATATAGAAAGAGACATTTACCACATTAGAAATTAAAATATATTTATTCATTTCAAAATAAAATGATAAATGCATTACATACTGTTTTCCATTGTTAACTGTTTTCCAAAAAAAAAAAACAACCGAGAAAATGATATTTTTTACATTATAATAACTTGATAGAAGACAGCAGAATCCTCTTCTGCTTTTGCACCCTTCTTTTGTGACAGATGTCTTCATGTAAAAATGGTGTTAGAAAAGAAAGGAGTATTCTAATAGCCTTTGTGATCACTGCAGATATTATTTGAAACTACAACATAATCTCAACACGTGGTCATCTCTTAAAGATTAATTGCTATGTGAAATTTAAAATATTTCAATGAAATTTTCATAAGCAGTCATATTAAATTCCATTGGTCTACACTGTACTTTGAAAGGATTTTTATTCATGCATGATTTTGTAACATGGTGACTTGCAAAATATTGGTCTGTTGAAAAATGAAGCACTTATATATGTATTCCACTTTACATTCATGGTAGAATGCCAGCTAAAAAACAAAATTACATCTTAAAAATATTATTTTGAAAATAACTTGACCTTAGGAACTCCCTGAAAATATCTCAGGGATCCCCCCACCCCCCAAGGGTCTCCAGAGCTCACTTTGAGGACTGCTGCCTTAGATTATTCAATTTTTTCACAGTAATTGCTGCTCCTGTCTGTCTCCATCATCCCCTGCATTCTCCATCCCTTCCACTTTCTCTCATCACATCCCTGCCCATAAACTCTTTCCAATCAAAAGTAAAAATAACCTATATTCTCCTCCCACTGACACATCACTACCCCATTGCCAATTGTTTCCAAACATGAAATAAAGGGATAATAAAGGAGGAGCAGAAAAATAAATGCAATTGCTTTCAGAAGGAAAACCACAGTGCTAAGAAAGAACTAGGAAAACATTGTGTATTAGTTGGGAAAGATGACAACTTCTACACATTTGTGTTGTTTAAACTGAGAAAATAACAGGGTGTGGATATTGAATAGGTGTAAGTAGGCGATAACAGTAGGCATGTATGCATACCAACAGCTGGAAATAGGCAGCTCATGACTTTTTCAAAGAATTGAAGGATGTCCAGCATGGCCAGAACACAGAGAACCAGAGATAGGGAAGAACTCAGTTGGTTAAGACAAGAATACAAAAGGAAATTTGCATACTGTATATCTTAAGTATTTAAAAATTGTAAAACATGTTCTTACTGTCCACCTTAATAGATCTTTCTGAAGTTGAGTGAATTTCAAATTGTGAATTTGATTCTTTGACATTCCACATCAGAAGTGGTAAAGGAGAGAGATTAACCCCAGATGCTCTGCACAGATTCCTATCCCTATTTACAGGCACAAAGTCCAGGCTCTGTTGTTATTCCTTGACCAATTATCAACCCTTGGGCCAAAGAGGTGCAGATTGACAATATGTTCTTCCCTATTGAGGTTGAATTTAGGAAACAGACTGACAGGTACAGGGCCATTTGACAGAAAATCATGTGGTCCCTGGTACATGAAGTATGATTTAGAAGTGGACAAGTATTTCAAGTGGTCGTGATACTTGTTCTGTGTACTCCATGCCCAGTGAGGGGAGGCACATAGAGAACCCAAGAAAGCTCTTATTAAACTTTGCCACTTTAAGTCTTACTTGCAGTTCAGTAATAACAATACCTGTTAGCTTGTTAGAATGCAGGATCCCAAGTTCTACCCCAGTTCTGAATCAAATCTGCATTTTAACAAGATCTCCAGGTAATTATGTATGTATAAAGTTTAAGAGTCATCGAAGTCCCTTAAAGGGACTTATGAGAAAGGCTGCTTTTGCCTAGATTTCAGGGCAGCACTGCTTTTCTACCCTGAGCCTCGGCCAGGCTCAACGAGCATATGGGATTTATCCCACCGACACTAGGGAGTCATGGAGAGGTTCTGAGCAGTGGCATTACTTAGTCTGAATTATTTTTCTAAATAATATCAGTCTCTATTTCTTGAGCATTATATTGCAACAAGCTTTGTGATTTATAGATAGACTCTGTGAATCTTCATTGCAGCTGTGTGTGGCTGAGATTATTGTTATTTTCATCCAAGATAACAGGCTTCAGGAGGTGAGCATATTTTTTTCCCACAGATATGTTATTTGAGTGATCGGAGACTCATCCAGTGGCATTGAATATTTACTATTGGTAGAAATGAGTGAGCTCATTACTCTCCACCTCTTTATTCTAAGACCTGTCACTGCAGTCCTCTTGTGCCCAGATGAACAGAAGGACCCTTGGGACTTCCCAAAACCACTCCTTTATCTACATGAATCATCACAGCATTGACATGATACAAGATCATGTTGATCACAGTGAGTATAAGAATTCTCTGCTTTCCCTCTTGTCTCACCCTTTTAAACCAGGGATCCATAGCCCTCAAGGAAGGACAGTAACACATTCAAGTTAATGCCAAGTACCTCTGGCTATGACCGAATCCCATTTCCTAGGGTGGATTAACTGGCAACATAAAAATAGGATGCCTTAGCTGGGTCCTCTAAGATGCAGATGTCAAGACCGAATTAAACCTGAAAGAATTTTATTAGGGGAAATGTCTATGGAGGAAATGGGGGGGGAGTCACAGGAGGCTGGGAGAATTTTCCGTTATCTAGACAAATCTGACCCCTAATGAAGAAGGGAAGAGAGGGTAGAAGGTTCCAAACTACCCACCAGTCTAAGAGGCTGAATGAAGGATGCACAGGACCCCCCTGTGAATTTTTTATTTGCAACTTGTTTTTCTATTTCAAAGAAAAACCAAATCCAAACCACTAGATTTGACAATTTTTGCTTTAGAATTCAAATATACTTCAAATAACTTAAATGAAAATTAATCTTCATTTTTAATCAGACAATTACCCTTTCTGTGACCCTTCATTCCTGAAGTTCTAATTTTCCTCTTATTTCCCTTCAGCCTGAAGATCTTCCTTTAACATTTCTAGAGATTGGACTATTGCTGCAGACTTTCATAGTTTCCTTCATCTGAGAATGTCTTCATTTCACCGTTATTCTTGATAGTTTCCCTCTATATAAAAATTCTGAGCTGACTGTTCTTTTCCTTCAGTATTTAAAGATTTTTGTCCCACTGTTTCTCTTCTTTGAATTCTGATGAGTAATCTATGGTCATTTGTCCCATTCATCTATTTTTTCATCTATAGAATAGATTTCAACAATCTCACTGAAGAAAATATCCCTTTACTCTGAGTCACAAAGGTATTGACATACAATTTTTAATGTTTTTAGATCTTATTTTTTTTTACTGATACTAAAAATGTATTTCTCTAAGGTATAAAATGTGAATCATTTCCCCATTGAGGTAGAGAGGCTCTGGAGGTAAACCTCATATGCCTGAGGTTGTTAGGCCGTCACGGACACCAGAGGACAGGAGACAGAGTAGGGTATAGATAGAGTTTATTAGCTCAGCTGAGGATCCTTGAGCCAAAGGGACTCAAAGGCCCCGTTTTTGGTTTTACACACAGCTTATATACTTTCTTAACCATACCAGTCATGTTTATCCATACCATTACCCTATCCTAAGGAAAACATACATTATCCTTATCTTAAGCAAAGCAGAGGTACAGAAGCAAATGTAGCAGTAAGGATCTCTGGTGCCATCCAGAGATCATAATTTCTTTGGTGGGCTTTTCCCGGCCGTTAATCTTTAGGCGGCCTTTTTCCCAGGCCTATGGAAGTCTTAATTGCCCTTCAAGGTCATCATAGCAAACCCAGACCCCTTGAAAACGTTGCTTTGCATGGAATAAATGACTTCATCAGGCATCCCTTTTCCACACAGGATTTCCATTCCAGATTTCAGTACCCCTGATGAACAGAATGGTCCCAGATTACTCCCAGTCAGACCCTTTTATCAACATGGATGATTCTAGCATAAGTTTGATACCACAGGTTCCAGCTGTTCCAGTGAGTATAAATCCCTTGTGCCCTCCCTCCTCAACTGTTGCTCTCCTCATGGGATCCTATAATTGTAGTTTGAATTTGTTTTAAAGCAGTTATTGATTGCTATAACTTTTTTTTCCTTCAAATAAATTCTATTCAAAAAGCATTCTCCTCGTGAAGGGGGAAGCTATCAATTTCATATGAAAGTCAAGTGACTTTGGCCCATGGGCAACCAAAGTAAGACAGATGAATTGAAAACCAAGATACAGAGCAAGTGAGAGTGTTTCTCTAGGAAAGAAGGACTGAAGCATAGGGAGATAAAAATATGGAAATCCCCTTTTCCAAACCAGATACAATTCTGATATGTGAGTTTTTTTCCCTATGTCAAGAAATTTCTTGAGAACAACTGTGTGTCCTGTATACAATTCAACTGAATTCTGACACTTTCTACCTGGAGAGAACTTCATATTCCACAAATTAATAGCTCAATTTCACAAGACTGCCCCCACTTAGATGCCAGTGCAATTTTCTGTTGTCTGTGCTTCTGAATTTACCGACTGTACATCACAGGTTCCCACAACCACCTACTTGGGTGAGATTAATTTGCTAGAATGGCTAATAGAACAAAGAATACCAGTTTACTCACTAGAATTTCATTTTATTACAAAGACTACTAAAAGATACAGCTGGATAAAGTGACACACATATACACTGAAGTCCCATGTCTGTGTGGAATTTGGTTGGTATGCGGATACTTTCTCGTTCACTAACCTGGTAGTTCCGAGAAATCCATCCTTTGGGATTCTATGCAGGCTTTATTACATAGGCCTGGTTGGTTAAACCATTGCTCCTTAGTGATTGATTCATCCTCTAACTTCTCCTGCCTCCCCAGAAATTAGGGCATAGGATTGAAAGTTGAAACTCTTTTCATAGTTCCCCTGGCAACCATCCGCAGCCTTAGGTGTTTTCCAAAAGTCACCTCATTAAAATAAACCCAGTAATGGTTTCTTTCCTCCCCTCACCCCCTTGAGAGGTGCAGTGGGAGTGGGGAGTGGGGCTGGGGCATAGCATCTCCCCCAAGGACTCGTGTGGCCACACCAAGGCCTGCAACACTGCCCCCACCCACACCCACCGGGCCCCAGTGGCTCAGACCCTGGCCTGGAGGGTTCAGGGGGCTCCCAGAACCCATTAAATAAAGCTTATCTGCTTCCTTTTCAGAAAAACAACAAACAGAAAAGCAGGATTCCATTTTCAAACCTGATACTGGTGACATGACATCACATTTTTTTTCTGTGACATGTCCCCCAAAGAAGATTCCAGGGGGTTCAGAAAATAGAGCCTCTACCACAGAGATCTGTCCTCAGCAGTTCATTAATTCAGAAGGCCTGGCTTGATTTTCCAAACTAGAAGATGCAGGCTGAAACACCCCCCATCCACTTTGAAAATCAAATTGCTAACATTTCACATCATTCTGATATCTAGGCTCAGGGGAAGTGGAAAATGCAATTTTGAGCACCATTGGGCTTCCCTGAGGTCTGGGGGGGCAGGGAGGGAGGACCACACGCAGCCATCCATTCTGTGTGGACTCAGATCGGAAATGGCTGGCCGCATGGACACGGAATGGGAAAAGCCGGTCACATGGATGCTGCCTTCCCATGCCAAGTCTATGCACACACACATGCCAGGATATGCGGCCTTCTGAAACTGGATTTTTGGGTTTTCAGCCCTAGTCTTCCAGCCAGGAATGGGCCCCAGGCTGCACTGGCAGCGCTGAGTCGCAGACACTAGACCACCACGAGGTTGGTGTCACACGAAGCAGCAGAAGGAACTTCGCTGACACTCAGGCAAGCGAGCAAAAGGAGGTAAATTTGTTTAGAGAAAGAAAAATGTTTATTAGAGAGAAAAGAAATAGAAATAAAGTGGGACTCCCAGGCCGGTGGAACCAGGCTAGGGGGGGCAAGGAAGCCCAATAATGGTTTTTTTCTTCCTACTTACTTTTGAAATTTAGGTTAGAGTTTTCACATATCTTGTAGACATATGTGCCACGGGTATGTTATTCTGTCTCTTATTTTCCCTTTTGATAATGGTGATCTTCTCTGTTGTGCATTTTTTTAAAGATTTATTTTATTTATTTATGTATGAAAGAGCTGGGGTATAGGCCCGAGGTGGGGAGGGGGTTAGAAGATTCACCAGAGACAGAGTGGGGAGCAGAAGAAGCAGATCTACTGAAATATGCTGCTGAGGGGAGCAGTGGGCAAGACAGTAGAGTTTTGCTGTGCTGTGTGGGCTAGATCCCTGGCTAGGGCTTGAACTTGTGCTGCAGTTGTTACAGGCTGCAGATAGCTTCATAGTGCCGAGACTTAGCCCCGTGCACCACCAGGGAGGCCCTGTTGTATATTTATGTGAAATGAATTTTCCTATGCTTTCATAAGTGAAGAATGAGCGAGGAAGATTTTTGGTTTCCTTTTTTGTTGCTTTTTGTGAAGTTATCAAGCAGAGATTTGCTTCCTCTAACACCTCCTTTCATCTGAACTTCCCCTTTCTTTGTCTGTATTTTTTGTATTTAGCTGTCCCTTCCAGCCAAATACAAGTATGGTTTTTTTCTCTAGTGAACATAAAGTTTTTTTTGGTTTTCTGTTGTTGTTTGGTTTCTTTGGAAGCTTTGGATTCTTAGTTTCATAAGGTCATGGGGCCTGGGCTATCCCATCACTTTCCAGATCTGTCTGAGGTTCTTCTCCACTCTCTCACAAAATGGAGTCTGCAGAACAATTTTTAATTTCAGATGTTTTTCTGAGAATAGTTTGCTGAGCTCTCCAGTGTCTACATGGTAATGTTAAGGGGTTCTCTTCTCAAGTCCTGATAATTTACTACTGTGTACAGGTAAGTAGAAAGTCACAACCAACAATCCCAAGACCCATTTGAAAAAGCAAGGAAGGAGCTGTCAGTCTAGACTGGTTATTAAACCAAGATATGAACCTAAAACTTAGATGCTAGAAATGATTAGTCATGACTACTTATGATTATTTAAAGGGATATTTCAAGTAACAAAGAAGCAACTTGATAGTGATTTAAGAAAGCTAAAAACATGCACAAAGATCAACCTTTTCCCTCTTTTTCATCCCCTCTAAGCTTTTTGCTTATTTTAGTTCTATGTATTTATTAATTTACTTTTATCTGTTGTTTAGGTATACAGATAACAGGATTTTAAAAGTTTTTTGTGGTGAGACTTATGGGTATTTGTTATGGTAATCATTGTTCTTTTCTGTATTTTAAGAAATAAAATTTTATAAGATAATCAAACTACATTAATAGTTGGAGACAATATACATGATCAAAAGATGGTAGAATATGTTTAGAAATTCAATATCCATTTCTGATAAAAATTTAATCAGGATATAAACAGAAGGCATTTCCTTAACTGAAAGAGCTCTGTATCAAAAAGAATGCTCAACAGAGAACTATTAACAACATTCCTATTAAAGTAAATAAATGGCAAGAATGTCCTCTTATACAGGTACTGTGTAGCACTGCACAGGTGTACCTAACAAATCCAACAAAATTGCTATTACAAAGAAGCAAGCAAGCATTATAGTGTCAGCCACCCAGAGTCAAGACTTGGCATCTTTATGTTCTGGACTCCAAATCTGGTTCAGGGTGGTCATGGGAGAGTCACAGCTATGACTTTTGGGGGGCAAGCTGTTCATGTTAGTGTAACTACCCCCTCTCCATCTCTGTTCTACAGCAATATGGAAGAAACACCAAAGTCACACCTCATTCACCCGTGCACAGCATGAAGAGTTGGAGGCTCTGTTTGGCCACACCATGTTTCCAGATAAAAATCTTCAGAAGGACCTTGTTTTGAAACTCGACCTATCAGAGTCGACAGTAAAGGTCTGTGTGATCCCCTGTTATTGATACTCCATCCAGATTACATGCTGTGATTACTTTGGGAACTTAAAACTTAAGTTTTAAAACATAAAAATAACAGCATTGCATTTTTTGAGAACCTATTGTGTGCTAGGCTGAACTGGGCCCATTGTGTATGTTGACGTCACTATCATCCAGTTTAAAAGATGAGGAAAACTGAGGTTCAGTGACTGGGTCAAAGAGATAATAAGAACTATAACTGGAATTAGAAATACATAGATTTTACCCTATAGAGCTCAGTAAGGAAGAACTCTTATCCAGACGCCTCATTTATGGTCTTCTAAAAAAAAATCTTAGAATCTCTTTGTTCATAGCATTACCAAAAAACAAATAACTTCCCCCAAACTCTGAATCTACCAGGACTGAAAAACTTTTGTTAGAGTATTCCTCACTGTGGAGATCTTCTAAAATAGTCCTTGAAAATCATTCAATTCAGGGCCTCCTAGGTGGCTCAGGGGTTAGGCAGTGCGTTCTGGAGCTGTTGGCAGTGGTGACTCGAGTTCCATGCCCCGCCAGGGAGATTCCCACATGGTGCAGCAGACCTCTCCTGCCTCACCCACTGCTCCCCTCAGTGGTGTACTTCAGTCGATCTGCCTGTTCTACTCCCCGCTCTGTCTCTGGTGAACCCTCTCGCCGCCCCACTCCTCTTGCCTGTACCCCAGCTTGTATGCATAAATAAATAATCTTTTAAAAAAAATCATTCAATTCAAATTCCCTGCTTCCTGCTAGACCCCTGAAGCTTTTCTTCTCTAGAGTTCAGCACCCTTTGTTGGTGTCCCCAGGACAATCTCTGAAACACACCCTCTTTCTTCCCTTCTTTCTCTGGGGTCCCAGTCCCGACCCCTGTCCGGATTGACTCCCTCTTACCCACCTCTGCTCTTTCAGAACTCAGTGTTATGGTGCCTCAAAGAGAACATGATAGTTAAAATCTTTTTTTTTTTTTAATCTAGGAGAATCCTCAATCTTTCTCTATTAACTGATCACAATCTTCCGCTTCTTTCCCAGCCCCCAGATCTGGTTCAGGAACTGGCGATTTAAATTGAGGAAGCAGCAGCAGCAGCAGCAGCAGCATCCACTAAAGCCATCAAACAAGCCGTCAAGCCAGGTCCTTCCAGCCAGGAATGTGCCTGCCTCACCCAGAGCACCCACCAGTGCTCATCCTATTTTCCCTGCAGTTTCAGATTTCTATAGCTTCCTTCCACCTGAGCGCTTAGGCCCTTCCAAATGGACATGGCACTCTGTCACCACTGAGAGTCCCACAAATGATTTTCAAATACAAGAGCCTCTATTAGAGAGGCTAGTGGCTTCCGTTCCTGCATTGTATTCTGAGGCCTATGACATAGCTCAGATCATGAACTTGTACAGTTTTCCTGATGAGGAAGAGATAACTAGCTCTTCTTTCCACTGTCTACATCAGTATCTCTCTCCCACATGGCCTCAGCTAGACGAACAGGTTTCCTCCCTTAGCATCTTTGCTGACCCAGCTATCAGTCTATCTGCTAGGCAAGCCTGGTGTGGTAGGACAAGCAAAGGCTTTGCAGCCTATGGTCTAAGAGATATCCTGGAGTTTCAAAACCCCTCCAGTTTGAATTTTTCAGAACAAAGCACTAATAAATACCAAATCATATAGAAAAAAAGATATCCTTGCCTCATGTACATGCTTCTCTTCTTCCCTCTGTCTGCTGCTTAGCCAGTTATCTGGGTTATTGTCATTGTTATTTCCATGGAAATATAAAACATTTGGGTTTTTTCCGAGTACACCTCACTACCACACAATCAACCACATAACTGTCCCTGGGGAGAAACCTTCCCAGTCCCTGAGTTGGCCACCGAGTCTATAAAATCCCTTCTTCTCAAAGTTATTTTAGACTCTTTAAATGAAGGACAGTGACTTTTAGAGCTCACTTACTTTTAATGGGCAGGTTATGAACTTTTTGACATTTTATTTCCAGTCTTTAGGTCGGGGATTTCTAAAGGTATTTTTAGTAAATTTAAGGAGAAATCAACATCACCATTTGTTTTGCTATTGTACGAGTTCACATGCAGTATTGTGATAACTGTCATAAGAAGAAATAAGATGAATTTTGAAGATGAGAGGATTATCTAGCAAAACTGACAAAACAGCCAAAATGAGAGCATAATAAATTCTTCCAATACATGATCAACCTACAAATTAATGGCATTTCTCAATACCACTAATAAAGAAACATAAAATAAATGCCTCTTGCTGAAAAAAATCTAAGACTTAACTGAGAAAATTAAGACCTCTGTGGCGAAAACTTCAAAACCTGAAGAAAAGGATATAGAAAATGTTTTTCAAAAAGACACCCTACTGAATGGGAGAAGATATTTATATATCATTTACCAACATGGAGTTAATATCCAAGATTTACAAAGAACTCATACAACTCAACAAAAATAAAACAAATAGCCCAATCAAAAAGTGGTCAGAATAGCTAAATAGACATTTCTCCATTGATAGGTATCTATCAAAAAAACTATAAAAACACTAATTTGAAGGAATATTTGCACTCCTCTGTTCACTGTAGCATTATTTATAATAGCCAGTTGTGGAAACAACCTAAGTTTTCAACAACAGATGAGAGCTTGAAGAGAATGTGGTATATTTACACAATAGAATATAGCTCAGCATTAAAAAAAAAAAGGTAAAATGGGCCTCCCCGGTGGTGCAGCGGTTAAGCGCTGCGCTGTGGAGCTGTCGGCAGTGGCGACGCGAGTTCGACACCCGGCCAGGGAGAGTCCCACATGGCATGGCAGACCTCTCCTGCCTCGCCCGCTGCTCCCCTCAACAGTGTATTTCTGATCTGCCTGTTCTGCTCCCCGCTCTGTCTCTGGTGAACCCTTTCGCTGCCCCATGCCTCTGGCCTGTACCCCAGCTTGTATGTATAAATACAAAATAAATCTTTAAAAAAAAAAGGTAAAATGTTGTCATTTGGACAACACCGATAGAACTGGAGGAGATTATGCTAAGTAAAATAAGACAAAAGGAGAGAAACAAATATTGGGCAATTTCATTCATATGTGGAATACAGAGAATCAAAACAAGGGAACAGATTAAAAATAAACAAAACCTAATCCTAGAAATCTGACAGTAAAATTGAGGCTACCAGAGAGGGAGGGGAAGGGTGGCGAGCAAAGCAGGGAGAGACCCCAATGAACTATGGGTGTTTGGGTGGTAGGTGTGGTAATATACATCTGGAGAGGTCTTTATTATTTATACCTCTAAATAATATACAGTAAACCAATGTTAACTCAATAAAAACACAATGAATTCTTTCATTGTTCAGAAAAAAACATTTCTCTGCACTGCTCCTATTCATACTTCCCCCTCTATCAACCCATGGCAACCACTGGTTCCTTTTACTGTATCTACAGTTTTACCTTCAATAATTTTTCAGCTTAGAAAACTAGAAAAAGAAGAGCAAATGAAGTCCAAAACATGCAAATGAAGGAAATAAAGACTAGGGTAGAAATAAATGAATGAAGATTAAACAATAGAGAAAATCAGTGAAACCAAACACTTAAAGGATAAGCAAAATGACAAAACTTAGACTGACCAAAAAATAAAAAAGAACACTCAAATTACTAAACTCAGAAATAAAAAATGAGACATAACTACCAAACTTACAGATATAAAAAGCATTATAAGTATGAACTGGACTAAGCAATATCTAAGTCTCCTACTCCCTCCATTGGACTTACTCTACACCTGATTTCTGAGTTACAAACTTTCCATTTCTTAACCACTTGGGAGAAAAGAGGGCAGGAGCCACTTAGACAAGAAATAGGAGAAACAGAGGGGACCTCGTGTCACTTACACAAGTTGCTGTTTCAGTCAGTGATGGTTTAGATGAAAAGCACAGTTATAATTAGAGCAGCAGCCTGTCCAGAATGCTCCTCCAGACACCAGCGCACAGCTGGACCCACAGACTGCACAGGAGTCTGAGAGGCCGCTATGGCCTTGAAAATGATCTTTCTGCAAAGGATTTCCCTCCGTCCTCAAGGGAAAGAAGACACATTGGTATAAATCCCCGCTTCCCTTCTGGCTTCCCCTGCTAAATCCCACTCCAGGGGGGACTGAGTGTTGATAAATACAGGGGAAGAAAAAAAATCGTAAGCTGAGCCTAGTCACACTGCCCCTTGTGATATAGTTTTATTTTTAACTTCAAAACACTTGAACTATTTCTGTTGAAGTTTTCTCTCCTTTCCTTGCCTCCCAAGCAGAACTCTGTCCTAGTCTGCAGCTGATTCACCCCCAGCCGCCTCCTCAAAGCTACTTGCTCACAATCAAGGGACACGGTGCAGCAGATGCTGACTACCCCCAGGCTATTCAGGTAAGCTTTTCCAACATGAGCAGGTGCACCACAGCGAAGTTCAGAGCCGTGAATGTGCACCAGGAGACTGAGCAGCACTTCGCCTTTTTGCTCTGAGCAACAAGGTTTTTAAGCAAATTAGTTGCATGTCGACATTGGTGGGGGGATATTGGCACTGAGAATGAGACCCAGCTAAGGTACAAGCCCTTGCTTGGAAAAGCTGGATATTACCATATTTCTGACAGTTAAGTTCTTCTGCAATGAATGAGAAAGTTTATGTGATATCTCTAATGTGACACAGTGGTGACAGGGAGGGCCGACAGAGTGGAGGGGGTAGAGAGTCCAGAACTCAGGATTTCTATTTTCTTAAGTCCAAATGCTGTGATCGGTTCACCAATTAGCATTTGTTTTGTTAATTGTAAGTCATTCTCATGTAATCTAAATGTCACCCCTTGTCACACTCCCTGTTAATATAGCACAAATCATACTTACATCATGTACTATTTAAACTTTGCCTGCAGAGTTTTAGACCTGTTTTTCTCTAACAATATTCCCCAAATATGGCTCTCTCTTCCCCAGCTCTTGTGAATCCAAAATGCATTCATGCAATAGAACTGAAAATATCTCACAACCTAAGTGACTTATTTAGGCTTTTGTACCCAAACTGAAAGTTATTACAAACTTGAGGCTTATACATTCAGAGGGACAGCAGTAAAATGATTGATTCCTGAGGTATTGAAAGCCTTAAAATGTAGATGGATAATATCTAGCTCTTAGAATAATTGCATAGTGTTGCATGCACAGGCAAAAATGATCAGGGATAAAGGGGCAGTGTTTGTTGTTTTCCTCTGGGACTCACTTTAGTGTTATAGCACAAAGTTCAACTAAGGACATCCTGTGAAGTGGCCTACAAAGCAAAAGGGATTCTGTACACTCAGAACTTTGAAGTGTAGAGGCTAAACCCACCGATGCCAAGTAAAAAGAAACCTACCCCTATTTCTTAACTCCTGTTCAGTTCCTACCTCTCTAAGCTCCAGATGCATCCCATAGCTCTGTAGGAGTCTGAGATATAATTACTATATGCACAGGCAAATTCACTGTGCAGACATGCTTAATAACTTCATTTAATCTTGTCAGACTTTCCTTGGCACAGAGATTTTCAAGGTGTGTGCTGGGGTGCTGACTGAATGAGAGTGGGACATGTCACTTGAGAAGTAACTCAGGCTGACTTACAGTTAACCCCAGATAATTCGGCTGGTTAAGCACCTTGGTGGCCAAAACAAAACAGTAGTTTAAAATGATGATACTAATAATATAAGCACCAGATATGAAAATTAGCTAATAATATTACTAGAAAGTTTAAAGGTAGTGCTATTTCTAGCATATATGAAGAACTGCAGGTGGTGGTTGAATAGGTTTGGGGGAAAGTGGTTATGTTTTTAGGGTACAGTGAAGGTAATGGAGTCATTGACCAGAAGCCTAGGATCATGGAATCAGATGTGGAGATAATCCTCAGTTAACCAATTGTATTAAAATCTCAAGAGGCAAAGAGATTACCTAAATACTTAACTTTACACATTTTCTTTCCCTAGAATTAAATATCTCCATAGCAGGGAAATAGGTTAACAATATATAATGAAAGGAATTAGTTAATTGACTGGTTAATTGGTTAAGAGTTAATGAATACCTTTGACCTTTGACTTTTGATCTTGTCACTTTCATTGACGTTAAAGCTCAGTAATAAAAATAATTATTGCCAGGGATAGCCACATGAGCAGGCAAAATAGTCAATGACATCATTCGAGGGGTGCCGGGAGCCCCCTTGACTAAAAATATCTTCCTGACATCAACCCTACTTGCCTACTAACTTAAAAATTATAATAAAAAATGTTAGCTCGCTCCTGCCCACCTGTGACTGTGCAGATGCCTCTCTTTCTGTTTATCCTTTTCCTAATAAACCTGTCTTAAAAATGTAAAAAAAAATGTTAACTCTATTATCTGTTAATTCCATTCTTTTTGGCTTGGGTCAGTAATTTAACTATGCTTGCTATATGCCTTTTCATGAGCGAGTAGGCAAGTACACTTGGTCACTACCTCATCCTCATCCTTCCAAGCTCTGTCCTTCTTTGCCCTTGGTACTGATAGTGAGCAGATGGGGCATTACAACTGGTCAAGGGCATTGCCCAAATTGTTTACCGGTCACTATCTTAGTTCTGCACCCACGCACACAACTGCAAGACTACTTAGGCACAGGGAACAATAATAATGGGATTTATTTAACAAACATGGAAAAACAAAAAGTTACTGAGGCCAAAATATGGCCGTTTACCTTACTTAAAGCAATGTCCAGTCCTTCGAGTCCCAAAGAAGAAACAATGAAGGTGGTGTCTTCCCGCCACTGCTGATGTGGAGCTCCTCTTACAAATAATAGGCCACATGTCCAAGATGGCATCTTCCTGCCTCTGCAGACGCGCAGCAACCAGACTGTAGGCCAGGTTCCAACTCACAAGGATGACACAAGACACAACTGGAGATGCTCCCAGAGCTGCCATGGTGCCCCAGCACAGCACCAGGCCACCAATACTGCAAACAGCAACTACAGTGGCCAGACGGCCCAACAGACTGCACTCACACATTTTAGGAAGGCGCCTACTCTGGGCCTCTGCCTTCTTTCTTCAGCTGCAGTAAAAACAAAACCAGGAGCAGTTTCCCTCGCTCGGCTACTTGCAAAGCCTCCAAAGTCGCTGGCCACAAAGTCACTAAAGATTCCAAAAAACGCTCAATCTGAAATTCTACATTCTGGAGGCTCACAAGCTCCTGGCAGCTGATTTCCTCTTCTATATCTTGGCGACTGAATATCCTTCTTTTTCAGTCCCTTTTATTTCTCATCAGAGTCTACACCCTAAACAAAAATGCCTTTTTAGGGCCTCCCTGGTGGCACAGCGGTTGAGCGCTGCGCTGTGGAGCTGTCGGCGGCGGCGACATGAGTTCGACGCCCGGCAGGGGAGAGTCCCACATGGCGTGGCAGACCTCTCCTGCCTTGCCCGCTGCTCCCCTCAGCAGTGTATTTCTGATCTGCCTATTCTGCTGCCCGCTCTGTCTCTGGAGAACCCTCTCGCTGCCCCATGCCTCTGGCCTGTACCCCTACTTATATGTATAGATAAAAAATAAATCTTTTAAAAAAAATACCTTTTTAGCATTTCCCTTGAGCTATCTATCCTCATCAGCAACCCCCTCCAGGGAGCACCACCTATACTGGACTTTGGTCTCAGCCCTGTTACAGTACCACCTAGGCTGCCCTCAGGCCCTTTGCCACTAATATGCAGGCAGCTTGTGCCGTGCTGCTGTTTCAGTAGAATCTCAATAAAACATCAAAGTGAGTCTCGTGCAGCTGTGCACAGGGCAGATTTACTATTGATTTGGACAGATGGATAAAAAGAGTCCTGGAGGACTGGGTGGATTTTTCAGGCTTTAATGTTATCTTAGGGACAGGTACACAGGCACACCAGGCAGGGAGGCTGGCATGCAAAAAGGCAGGCAGGCATGGGTGAGTTTCCCAACCTCCAGGAATCAATCTCTCTCTCTCTCTCTCTCTCTCTCTCTCTCTCTCTCTCTTCCCCTCTTCCCTGCCCCCTTCTGTACTAACATCTCTTGTCCTCTTTTAGCCCAGCCTCTAGGCTGAGGTGTGCACACGTATGCCCACACCATGCTCCAGGTGTCCACAAACAAACACATATGCCCCACGCCCACACTCCCAAGTGCCTCCTGCATTAACACAATCAAGGCCGCAGGTTACAAAGAGTCTATTGGCATAAAAAGCCTGATAAATTCACTTACCCTACAATGAGGTTAAAGAAAACAATAGCAAATGATTAGAGCCAGACTCTCTGGGGGCCACAGATACTTTATTTTTCTGGGCCTCAGTTTCTCTTATAGGAGACGAAGAGGTTAGACTACACCCTTTCCTCTCACAGTGAGGTCCTTGGACCATCACCATGGACTGGAACTGTTATTAGAGAAGACTCAGGCCCACCTCAGTCCTGCCAGGTCAGAGTGTGCATTTTAAAAAGATTTCCAGGTAATTCCTATGCATATTGAAATTGGAGAAGCTTCAAAGTACAGAATTTCTGATTACCTCCCTCATCCAGATTTCTGATTTTATGACTGCAAGTGTTTAAGACCAAGTACTATAACCCACTGAAAACAACTCTGACAACATGCAGATGAAAATATTTTTCTCTCCCTTAAAAACCCCGAATTATCTGACATCATTATGTTTTCCTCCTAAATTTGTTTCAAATTTCTCAGAGTTCTGCCTTTAGGGTTCTGTTCCAATTCAGTCAATTCAGTCTTCCTCATTCAATAAATGCTGATTGAGGCAGTGTTGTGTTCACTGTACTCACTCTCTCAGTCCCCTTTTGAGAGGCACTCCTGCCCTCGAGTCCTTCTGTGCCATCAGAACACACCCCAGTGGTCTCAGCCCTTCTGCTCCTCCATTCTCTTCATCAGAACAGCTCACGACCCACATTATCACAGCCCCTTCCCTCAGGTGTGTGGACTCACGCAGCCAATGGAGAGAGAGAAGCCAGTCTGTTTGGCAACTTCCTTTTTACTTTTTTTTTTTTTTTTTAATAAACAGAATAATGCAAGTAAACAATAAAAACTACAAGCTTGGGTCTAGGAAATAAAGATGCCCTCAAGTTACCTTTTTGGACTCTAGAAGGCCCTCAGGCTGACACAGTGCTGTTTGAATTCCTGAGTGGTTAAGGAATGAATGCCTGTGGTTAATTACAAGGGGCCAAAAGCTGGTGGGGGAGATTCAGGGAACTCACATTCTTAAAGGAGCAAGGTAAACTTTTTTAGAATGGGGTTTGAAGATTATTAAACTGGCAATGGTATGTAAGATATATCGGAGTGAAGGAGAACTGAAAATTGAAAGGCCAGCCAAGGGCCATGGGAGTGATGCAATGGGAAGAAATAAAGGCTTGGAGAAGGGAGGTGACCATGAACGTGACCTTCACAGAAGAAGGACTAACAATTGGGTGACTCATATTTAGACACTTTCCCTACTTTACCTCATTTGTCACAATCATGTGGGTTTTTATGAGCCTTATTTTATGGATAAATAAATTCACTTTCAGGGGAGTAAATAACTTGTCAAAAATCATTTGGCTAATACATGAGAATGTTCATTAACTTATTTTGTAAAGGGGTTGTCAGATAAGTCCTCTTTGTGGAGTTAACACTGTGTGGTCCACTCACCTATTAGTTTATGTTTTTGTCACCAGTATCAGGTAGCCGCTCACATATTAATACGTGTTTATCTAGTCTCTGGTTTTTCACGCCACAGTGGATTTATTTGGAACTATTAGGAGCTATTTCTTTGATCGTACTCAGTCTAGAAGCTTTACACATTGTTTTGGTGAAAGTGTAAGGTGCTTTATGAGAGATATTACAGTTTTTTTTTAATATCCAGTAGTTCAGGAGCTGTGTGTGTTTTATTGAATGCTTATACCATTCATGTGGTGGCACAGAAAATGGCGGGCCGCAAGGGCTGGTAAATTTAAAGGGCACCAGCACACAAAGTGTTAACATGTGAGCTGAAATCTAAATGGCAACAAGGAGTACATAATGCAAATAAGTACTAACACCAGGAGAATCCCAGACAAGCCAGGAACATTAGTCACCCAGCTGACCCTGCAATAGACTATTAGGAACTTTGGATTGTCCTTTATTTCAATTCCGCCAGATATACAACAAATGGTTCAGATAGGAATTTTTATGCCTGTAGGCAATTTTTATCCTTTTCCTTCCTTTTGTCAAACTTCTCCAAAGAGTGGTTTCCAATCTATTCTATTCAGAACTTGTCTTCTCTTATAGCCACTCATCTGGTGTAGCTCCAGGGCTTCTTTCAAGAAAGACCTTTAAATAGCAGCATAAACAAACAAAAAATGTCATCTTTGTTGCCTAGCCCCATTGTTTCTCCTTTTTCTTTCTTTGTTTTTTTAATATCTATTTATTTATCCATATAAGAGCTGTCCTATAGGCCAGAGGGGTGTGTGGGGGTGTGGGTGTGGTGAGAGGATTCACCAGAGACAGAGTGGGGAGCAGAACAGATGGATCTACTGAAATACACTGGTAAGGGGAGCAGCAGGTGAGTCAGGAGAGGTCTGCTGCTCCATGCGGGTCAGCTCCCTGGCTGGGCATTGAACTTGTAGCTTCAATGGCTGCCAATAACTTCATAGTGCTGAGACTTAACCCCTTGTGCTACCAGGGAGGTCCTCTCCTTTTTCTTAAAGATATATTTTCAAATAACTTCAAAGATATGAGAGCAATAAGGTTTGCAGCTTTCTAAGACCCATCCTTCCTAATGCTGAAGAATTAGAAATGATGGAGCTTAGAGTCCTTCCATTCAAGGGCATGCATGCACACACACAGTCACTCACTCAGACTGGGGAAATTTCTCTAAATGTCAGAGCTGGTACACATTCCACATGAACCAACTGAGCAGAGCTGAGGAGCTGAGTCCCCCTGAAGGCAGAATATCTCTTGCCTATCAATGTGTCCCTATTCACTTTGCTTCTGGGGCCGTGGAGGGGTGACCTCTGTTCTAGCCACAACACAGCTGAATATTCCAAGCTGAATGATGATGACTGGTATTCCATAGTTGCCTGTACACTATCCAGGTTCAACCTGGATGTCAGGCTAACCTCTAAGTGGAACAGAAGCACCAGTGGAAGAGAAGGCTCTGGAAGGCTAAATTGGGCCAGATGTATTTTTGGCAGGGAGGGACTGATTTGAAATGCCAGGAAATTGTTGGTAGACAATGGAGAAATGTTTCAGGAAGCAAGTTACACATCCCATGACTGGTAAGATGCCCCATGAGAGGGCAGTGTGGGTCGTTGACTAGAACTTGGGCCAGCAAGAGCTGCACTGGAACCTGATTCCTTAGCAGCTGTATAAACCATGGATAGGTTATTTAATGTCTCCAAGCTCCATTTTCCCATAAAATAGGGACAATGATACTTATCCCCAGACAGGCAGAAGGAATTAAAGATAGGGTAGAAGAAGACTCTTTGATCCCTGCTGTTAATATAGATAACCACAATACTTTTACTACTAATCATTCATATTTTCATATTTTCCCCTAGAGTTACGAAGCAACAAGAAGAAATTAGGAAGTTATGGTAAGTACCAGGTACTTAATGGAATTTCATTTTTCAGAAGTCCCGTTCGACTTCATTTAGCCTGTCATCCAAACAGCTGGCAGATTCGTCCTTATGGTTTGCAGATATTTATTGACTTTTTGTCAAACCAGAAATACTAGTGCAGAATTTAGACAAAAATGATATGGAGTAGGGGGAAAGAACAGAACCGAGAAAGATTTCAGAACAGAGTTTTAGTAAAACTTATAAAATAAAATTTAAAAATCCAGCAGTAATCTAAATGGTTAACTATTTCTCCAGTCAGCAAGTACTCTATTATAATAGAGTACAATGATCCAGGTTCTGTGAGATATGCTATGAACACAGATGTGAACAAAACTAGGCATGGCCCTTGTCCTCCCTGTACGCCCCCTGGTGGTACTTGGTTAAATGACAGCACACTCTTTGCAAAGAATAACTAATAAAACAGCCTAGTATAATGGTGTATAATAGCAAGTTAAAAATCGTATTCGTAGTATTGTAGGATTGTATTCATAGTATTAACTGCGTGATATAAATCACCTATAATTCACAACTCAAAAATAGCAATTGTCAACACTGTAGCTCATTACATTCAGCTTTATATTTGCTTTTTCTGTTTTTAGACACACCTACCATATACATAGGATAAACTATTGAAATATAAAGAAAAAAAATTGTTAATAACTGTTATTTCTGAGCTGTGGAATTATGAGTCCTTTTTTTTTTTTTTTTGCTTCTCCATGATTGTCTGTAATTTTTAGGTTCCCACATTAGACCTGTATAAACAGGAAATTAAAACAGTCATGTGTAGACCTTCTCTGGGAAAAGTCACTTGTTTTCTCTTTCCCCTTGCCTTTGGTGTCTCCAGGGTCGGGTGCACAGACCTCCTCTTGGGCAGCACAGGCACTGTGAGAGATGTTTCAGCCGGCACTGCCGCGTTCCTGTGGAGCCCGAGGTCTCCTGCCTGGTGATAAATTGCCACCTGCTCTGTGGCGCCACCTTCCACATGTGCAAAGAGGCAGAACATGAGCTCCTCTGCCCTTTAGAACAGGTTCCGTGCCTCAACTCGGAATATGGCTGCCCCCTGTCCATGTCCCGCCACAAGCTGGCCAAGCACCTGCAGGTGTGCCCCGCCAGCGTGGTCTGCTGCTCCATGGAGTGGAACCGCTGGCCGAACGTGGACTCTGAAACACCCCTCCATGAGAACATTATGAAAGAAAACCCCAGTGAGGAGTGTTTGGACACAGCCCTGGCCCTCCAGGACCAGAGGGTCCTTTTCAGATCTTTGAAAATGGTAGAACTTTTCCCAGAAACTAGAGAGCCCACCGAGCAGGAACCAACCTCAAATGGGGAAGCTAGTTGGAAAGAAATGGGAGGAGCAGTGGGTGGAATGGATGCTGGTTTGCTACCACTTGACTCTCTGTCAGCTGCTAATGGAGAGATGGCAGAACTGAGCCAAGAAGAACGAGAGGCATTAGCCAAAACCAAAGAAGGGATAGACCTGGCCATGTTTAACAAGTGGGAAAATATGTTCAGCAAAGAACATGGAGCCTCTGCTTTAACCAATTTGTCAGGGAGCTGTGAGAGCAAAAGCACGAATGGTCCTGGGAAAGAGCAGGTTTCCAGCAGCAGTAACATAGTAGGAGAGGATAATGCCAAAGAGAAAGCACCACAGGAAAACCAGCAGCACGGGGATCTTCATGAAGCTATAGAGACAACTGGCCTTGCCCCTTGGCAGGATGGTGTTCTGGAAAGACTAAAAACAGCAGTGGATGCCAAGGACTATAACATGTATTTGGTGCATAATGGGAGAATGCTTATTCATTTTGGTCAGATACCTGCTTGTACCCCGAAGGAGAGAGACTTTGTTTATGGCAACCTTGAGGCTCAGGAAGTTAAGACTGTGTATACCTTCAAAGTTCCTGTGAGCTACTGTGGAAAGCGGGCTCGTGTTGGCGATGCCATGTTGAGCTGCAGGCCCAGTGAACACAAGGCAGTGGATACTTCAGATTTAGGGATCACTGTGGAGGAGCTACCAAAATCAGATCTTATCAAGACTACCCTCTTGTGTGCTCTGGAAAGAGAACTCAAAGGTCACGTCATCTCTGAATCCAGGAGCATTGATGGGCTCTTCATTGATTTTGCTACACAGACATACAATTTTGAACAAGAACAGTTTTCCTCGGGGACAGTGCTAGCTGACCTACCTACTGCCCAAGGAGGGGGGCTCCATGTGGAGCTGCACAGTGAGTGTGTGACCAGGAGACACAACAAGAGCAGCTCTGCCTTCACTTTCACTTGCAACAAATTTTTCAGGCGGGATGAATTCCCCCTGCACTTTAAGAATGTCCACACAGACATTCAGTCATGTCTCAATGGCTGGTTCCAACATCGATGCCCCCTTGCCTACTTGGGATGTACATTTATTCAAAACCATTTCCGTCCCCCAGGGCAAAAGGCAAAGGTGATATATAGTCAAGAGCTCCAGACCTTTGCCATCAAGCCAGAGGTTGCTTCAGAGCTCAGTGAGGAAAGGAAGAGCAACCACCTCTCAGGCCCTGGAAGAAAAAACCAGAACTCTCTAACCAGCCTGCCCCTGGAAGTTTTGCAGTACATTGCTGGGTTCTTGGACAGCATCAGCCTCTCCCAGCTCTCCCAGGTATCTGTGCTCATGAGGAATATTTGTGCCACTTTGTTACAAGAGAGAGGAATGGTCCTCCTCCAATGGAAAAAGAAGAGGTGTTCCCATGGAGGCACTTCCTGGGGAATCCACAGAGAGGCAAGTAAAATCATTTATTTATTCATTCATTCAACAAATATTTAAGAACCTTTCAGGTACCAAGCACTGTTCAAGGCCCTGAGATTGTACAAGGTTGCTAGGAATAGACATAGTCTCTGAACTCAAAGAGGCCAGTCTACAAATGTATAAATGACAATAGAGATGGTGGTGGGTGTTGTTCTCTATTTGTGTATACTGAATATTTTCTATTTGCTCCCATGATCCATTCCCCAACCTCTCTGCCTGGGTCTGTCTCCTTGGAGGCTGAATGTCAGTTGGTTCCTTTGACCTCCTGCTTCCAGTTGAGCTAATCTAGTAGAAGTCTATCAGAGAGAAGAAAGGGGAATAATTTCCCACCCAGCAGATGGGAGGGAGGGAGAAATATTAAAACAGAGAGAAATATAAAGTTGACATATGCATTCTCTCCTTCATGACACTTTGACTGGCTTGACCCTCCACCGAGGGCTGTATCAGCTGGCTCTCTCCACCCAATTACTCCTTCTGGCTTCACTTTCCCATTCAGGCATATGGAAGTAACCCCCTTAAGATTGTTTCCAACCCCGAATACTGCACTGTACCTGTGTCTTTCCTATCCCCACACGTTTAAATCATTCCTTTAAAAAATTCTCCTCAAATTACACAATTTGAGCAGCCCTTTGCTTCCTTCCAGGATTTCAATAGTTTGCCAACAAATTCTCCTCAGTCCCATGTCAACTATTTTTTTAAACAGATTTTGCCTTTGTTGAAAGCACCTTGGCATACTAAACTACTTTGGTTCACGGAGTTCCCCTAAATACCTATTTAGTTAAAAACAAACAAACAACTCTTCTGTATAAATCTCCATTCAAAAGTCCTGTTCCTTTTTCCCAATCAGGTATGCTTGCTTAAATGTATTATAACTGGTCTCAGCTTGTACCACACATAAGTGAGACTCCTAATTCATTGTGTCCAAGGTGTCCTTAGCATCCTTTCCCAAGGTAAACATGTTAGTGACATAAACCATACGTTACCATGCCCATTTAGGTGAATAATTCCATCATCTCCCTCTTGAGTTTCTTCCCAGTATCTGGGTGTGTGCAAACTGTCATTGGGAATTAGAGCTGTTTGCATCGATCTTTATTGATTACATCTAAAACATCTTATATATTTTACATTATCTCATCCCTGAGCAGTCTTTTCCAAAAAATAATCCTGAGACTCCTTCATGTATCAATGCCTTTATTCATATGCTAAGTAAGACTACCAACCAACGCGTGTTAGGGTTAAACATAAAGTAGACTAAGACCCTGCTCTGAAGAATCATATAATCTAGAGCTGTGTAATATCTTCCTCTATAAAATAAGAGGCAAAAGATTAATGGACATACTAGAAATCCATTATTTTTGGGTCAAGGTTGTCCCCAATTAAATGATTACTCGTCATGTTTGACTATTATTTGGAACAAATTCATTTCTTTGCAGAGTAAGACAATTTAGTTAGGGTTAAAGGACACTCAGTAAAATGATTTTTTTAAATGAAAGAGAAAATAGTTCTAAGATCCAAAAAAATACTTTTCTTACATAGGAATGATGACAAAAACTGAGGGTGCCGTGATGTGCTTGAAGGGGTAAGATTATGCCTATCCTCTAGCCAAAGTTCCTAACTAAAGACTTCTACCTCACTCCGGATGGGAAGTTCAAAGGGTACATGAGTACCAGAATACTGGATTTTTTCCTGTGGAGTTTCATTCCAGTGAGACTCGATTAGGATGCTTTTTAGTTTTAAGAAGTAGAAAATCAACTGAAAGTGGCATAAACAATAAAGAGAAGTATTTGGCCCACATAGCTAAAAATACAAAGAGAATGGCTTCAGGCAAGGCTTGATTTAGCAGGTCAAGAAAATTCCCCAGTGACCTTTTTTCTTTCTCTTCTTATCTCTACTTCCTCAGTAGTGGCTCCATTCTAAGACAGTTGTCCCTTGGTGGTCGCTGGTAGCTACCAGCAGCTCCCAGGACTGCAACTTCCCACTTCAAGTACTCAAGCACTTGGGGGAAAAGAACATCTGCTTTTTGATGTCTTAAACAGACGGTCTGCATCAGAGTCTTATTGCCATTAATTACTCTGATTTGAATCATGCGTCTATTCTAGAACTAATCCCTCTTGCTGGGTGTAGGAGGGGGCAGGAGGAAGGATGTGTGTCCATGTTCACATTGGGCCTAGGCATGCTCACGTAATGACACAGCTGTCTGGGAAGATTACCAGCTGAGAGGGGGAACTAGGAACCCACTTTGGAGAAGGAAACAACAAATGCCTGCAGCAGCCACTAACACCCTCTGAAGTTAAGGACAGGAAGGAGAACATAAAGGCATTTTCTTATACTGTTCAAATAAAAGCAGCCTGAGGGTAATGCCCCCAAATTCACTTTTGAGCTTTTATCTTTCCCAACAGATCTGGCAGTTCAGCAGCCTCTTCTCCAAAGTCAAGAGCTGGGAGTTCAATGAAGTCGCCTCCATGTCTGAGCACCTGAAAACCTGTCCTTTCAATGTGGTAGAGCACAAGACTGAGCCAGTTCTTTTGACCAGCATGTGTCAACAGATTGAGCAGTCCCGAGAGAGCTTGGTAGCCACCTTTAGAGCCAGACCTCGAGGAAAACACACCTGCTAAACTTTCAGAGCCACCATTCTTGGATCCCCTGCAGAGTTACTGAATGTGGGATTTTGATGACTTCACTCTGCATGCTGTGTGCGTGCTTGACTGAGTGCATTGGAATGTGCAGCGTAAACCTGAGCAGTCTAAGAATTCTAAACCATGGTTTGTACAATTGCTTAGTGCCATATTGATGATTTCTTTCTTCTGTCTTTTGTTTTCTAATAAATTAGTTTGAGGAGAAAATAGGTAACTTGAGGCCATTTGGTAGATGAACAAGGCCTTACGAGATGAGAGAGCAATGAAAACAATGACCAGCACTAACCTTTGCTTTTTGTAGAGAGCTTTTTAGTTTTTACAAAGCACTTTTCAAAATTGTGGGGCCGACAATGCAGGGACAGGGACTGAGGTGCTTCCCAGAGCATCCAGGTTGAAGGATACAGTATGATGCTCAGGACCTGGGGTTGTCTTGACAGTCAAGTCCATGGCTGCTTTTAGTCATCCTACTAGCTCTGAGCCCAACAGTACCAACTTCACCTGACAAAGCAGAGACACTGACTGGCCACAGAAGCCTCAAGGACACCATAGGTCAAAGAATGAGAATGCTGAAATGAAGTCACAGAATTTTTTATGTAGAATCATGCGACACAGAGAAAAAAGACCTTGAAAAATGGAGTCTAAAGGAGATAATATATTTATAGAAAAATATAGGACAAATAGCTTTAAGCCTACTCTTAAACATTTTAATAAAGACCTAAGAATCACGGTTCTTTTCTTCCATAATTATAATCTAGATGTAGATTAGGGATAGCAAATGCATAGTCTAGCGCCACCCTATGCTATCTGAAGTGACCTCAAGGCTTAAAACCAAATTCAGTGCCATGCTAGAATATTCAGGATAGCCCAAGGAGACCAGACATTTGGCAAAGCTCAGACAAGGCTGACTTCAGTTCTTGCGGCAAGTCACCAGGTCCTAGACACCATTACCCATGGGGGACTTTGGGATGAAAGATACATGAGCACAGTGGTTCTGTTACAGAGTCATTTTCATAAAAAAGGGGCCGGTTTCATGTTCACTGGCCCACCTAATGAAAGGTGGAGCGGAGCAGAGAAAAGACTTGGAGAAAGAAACTTAGAGGAGGCAGAGATAGTGAAGGAGTTGCACTTGCTTCTCGGATCTGAACTTGTACCAGGGGCCTGGGGAACATGAAGGAAGATGTGTGGAGTCGAGAGACACATCGCTCACATGTGGGTGAGCGATCTGGGGGGAAGTTGGCAATGGCAGCCACTACCTTGTTTGTATTCTAATTTTGCTCCCTTTGTCCCAAAGTTGTCTGGCCCCATCTGCCCATTTCCTGTGATTCCCAGTCAGAAGGTGACTTACACTTTTGGCAAGTTTCCAGGCCTGAGCTGCTTCACTTCATCTGAAGTCAGCCTGTTTGGCTGGGCATTTACCCACAAGGGGATGGGTTACTTTGGGTGTTTTATTAGAAAACTATTACCCTTTCTTCTCTCTCTTGGCACACTGTCCTATTAAAGTTCTTTCATAGTAAGAGTATGCTTTGTCTTTATATGGCATCTGGCAGAACCTGTGTAAAGTGTGCAGGTTTGGGATATCAGGGCACCCTTCAGTCTGCAATCTAACAGTTCCTTATAATTGCCCCCATCTATTGTTGGTCAAGACTCCAACCTATCAAAAATGGGTGATACTGCTGGTTTTTAGTTAGAATGAGGTCTCATGAGAACAAAGTAAAAGAAAACATACATAATAGAAACTGACATACTAAAGCAGGGTTTCTTGAAACTATCAACATTTTGAAATAGATAATTCTTCATCATAAGGGACTATCCTTTGTATTTATGAGAAGCAGCATCCTTAACCTCAATCCAATAGATGCCGGCAGCACCCCCACACATGCAGCAACCAAGAATGTCTCCATACATTGTCAAATATCCTCTAGGAGCATAAGTCACTTCCAGTTGAAAACTGTTGCCCTAAAGGTTGACATACCAGTGGGAGTAAGTAAGGTACTCTTTTTAGTACTGCAAAATATTACCTTGTGTAGTAATCTAGAATGTTTAGGATTTCATGCAGATATTCTTTATTTACTAACTACGTTTTAGACGTGGTGATTTTAAGTTGGGAACCAGATGGAGTTGATTGTTTGATGGAGTAATTAGCCTTGGGATCTGGAAAAGAAGTTTCTGTCTTAGGATGAAGAAAAAGAGAAGAGCAAGGTGGAACTTGGAGATGTAACAGGACAACCATTATAAAAGTCTGACCTATGTGTGCTATCAAATCAAATTGAAGAATTAGATTGTGTGTCTATGGAGACTGACTTACCTCTATATGCTAGAAACTCCAATATCTCTATAGGTAGAAATGAAAGCTGCTTTGCACTCTGAAAGGCTAACTGGGTGAACACTATAAGCTAGGTCTACAGAAATATTAGTGATTTACTGGCATAGAAGTCATTATTTAAACAGAAGACTATGTGTCTTGAAAAACCAGAAATAAACTTGAGGGATGCGGTTACTCTAGGTACTTAGGCAGCTCACCAAATTTGTGAAGTACTAAGCAAGCATACATCTCAGTCACTAATCTCAGCTCCTCTTTGATTACACTGTCTTCCCCGTCTTTGAAAACCTGACCCTGTCCTACCAACCAAAAATCCACTACACCAAAACCTTACTTTTTTTTTTTATTTTGCCTAAGATCTCCTATCTCTGGCCTCACTGAATCCAATGGCCTGGAGCTGGGATAAAAACCACCATGCTTTGTCCCTTATTTTCCATCATCCTTATACTTCGGTGCTTTGCTTTTTGCCTATCACTGGTTGTCCAGTTTTCCTCACCTCTTTTTCCTACAGCCTTGGCTCTGTATCACACAGAAGTTCCATGAGCTTCCTCCAACTCCCCTCTTACATGACCATTGATTTCAGCCATCAATTATAAGGAAGCCTTCTTAAATAGAGGCCAACACTGAGTCTAACTCCTCTTAACACTTCATTGGAGGTTGTATTTCCTTAGCTTTAGTCTTTTTTTTTTTTTTTGGCTGGGAAAAAATATCCCTTTCTTACTGCTTCTCCCTTAATTTGTGCTTCTTCTCTAAAAATCATCATATCTTAAAAGAGTATTGTCATTACTCCCAGGACGGTGATAGGCTTCTCACAGCTGCTGACGCCCATAAAGGCTGACCTAGCCTCCTGATACTCTGCCTCAGCACCAGTGCTCAGGCTGGCCTGTTTTGGACTGGGTTTAAGTAAAGCCTAAGGAAAAGACCCAGCCCTTGACATCAGGAGTACAGGGGATGGGCAGTGGTAGTTTTGGGTCTTCTGGGTATTCCTGAAAGAGGAAAGGAGAATTGGAATCATGAGAGTCATGGCTATTGAGGGCTGCGCAAAAAGCACTGTTTACCTCAGCACAGAGATGAACTATAGTTCCACTTTATTTCCAGTTTTAGTACTGAACAGAGAGAAGGTTCAGAGACATTTCTTTAGGGATGGAAAGTTTGCAAATAACACAACCAGACAAACCAGGCAATCTAGACATACCTTCCCAGGTAAACAAACAGGGAAGATCAGAGCTCATAAACAGAGGAAGGTAGAACTTGGGGCATTAGGGGAAAGAGGCAGGACCACCAGGTAAACATCTATGAACCATCCAGGGCAGAGAAGACACTCTGGAGACACGCCCCCACCCCTTCCTTATGCTGTCTCTGTCCCAAGTCCTAATGGAGGGAAGCATGTCTAGAAGCTCAGACAACTTATGACCTACAGACTCTTGCAGAAGAAATGGGGAGGCGTGGCGGCAAAGCCACTTTGGACATAGGAAGTCATGGTACAGAAGCCAGGGAGGGTCCATTACTAGAGGAGCTTGACATAATTTGCAGGGAAGAGTCCAAATTGGCCACAGCAACGGCCCCGCCACCAGCCCTCATCCACCATTTCAATGTCAGTGATGATGTCATCTGGATCAAAGGAAATCTCATCGCTTCCCTCTGGGGAGGAAATTGACAGGATATTAGGGTGGTCTGACAGGTCCTGAACCCACTTTAGCCCTCAGTGAGGCAAAGTAGAGCTGTTCTTGATACCAAGACTGGGTCCTTCTTGACCACAGAAGTCATCCCCCACCCTTCTATCGAGGATCTCCAGGCACCAGACCCCACAGGCCATTCACAACCTACCTCCTTGGTAATCATACAGGGCTACAGCTGAGACTCCAGCTCCAGCCTGAGCTGGGGAACCTGATGATCCTGCATAATGAGAAATACAAGCATTATCTTACCAACACAGAGAAGGAACACCCGCAAGCACTTCTGAGTAATAGGGGAATTCTTCCATTTCCTCCCCCTAGACCTCCATATCCAAAAGGTGCTTCTCCCCACACCACTCACCGGCGGTGGGAAAAGGGGACTCAGGCTCCAGCACATCCTCATAGTCTCCCTCTGGTTCATCGTTCTGCTCATGTGTGTCCACCTCCGCAACATCTTCATAGTCATTCTCAGGCTCAGGCTCAGGTTCTGCTTCATACACTGGCTCTTCCCTCAGCTGGAAGCCTTCTGGAGTCCTAGGGGGCAGGGCTGGGGGCTCCTCATTGTCCTGAGAAGAGACAGTGTGGAGGAGGATGACTTCCACTCACAAGTAACTGCTTGTTCAAACCTCGCAAAGGAGGATGGCCCAGGCCCCATTCTTCACCATCCTACCACTTCTGCACTCTAGTCTTGCCTCCACTTAGCAGCCATTCCTAGAAAGCACAACCTTTCATCCACCTTCATTCTTCATTCTCCTCCCACATCCACCCACTCAAGATCAAGAGATGACGGGGAGGCCTCTGTAAAGGTGTGAGGAGAAGGAAGTAGAAAGCAAATCAGATTCTTTGGAAGACCAGGACAAAGCTAAAGCAAAAGTACATTGTTGGCAGAACTACAGCTAGAATGACACACTGTCTTAGTCTGCCCAGGGTTAGGAGGTAAGAATGCAAAATTTTTGGAGCCAAGCTCATGTCAACCTCAGACAAACAAGGATGGTTTCCTAGGACACAAGGGCATGGGAAAGGGGAAGGAATCTTTGTGGCTCTGTTTACCTCTGGCTGATACTGCCTTGAGAGCAGGGTGGGCATCGGAGGTTTCTTGATGGGCTTGGCAGGCTCAGGCTCTGATGATGGGTGATTCCCTGCTGGAGGCCAGGCCTGTGAAGGAGGAAGCATCTCTCCAGTAAGCAAACAAGCCTCTATCTTCTCTCTTATACTGATCTGTCACACCCCTCCTACACTGTCAATCCAAATCAAGTCCGTCTCTCAAGTTGGGCTCCTGCTGAAATGATAGTTCCTTCCTCTCAGTTCCTTCCCCGTGTATTGGCTGCACTGGTTGGTGATCTGTTTTCTGTTGTACTATGAAAATCTTGAATTTTTCCTGACATTCTGGTATATATGAGACTCAATTACACAGGCTGAAATCTCCCTGAAGACAGGGACAGCAGTTATAGCCTTTGCTTAGCACAGGCGAGGCCTTTGCCTTATTTCCTACCAATGTTTTGAATCCCTTAATCTACTGAGTAAGGAATCCTGGATGTAGATCTTGGAGGGCTAGGCACCTACCTCGGAGGAGATCTTCTTGGGCAATGGGGCTGGCACCACAGGCTCTTCCACAGGGGCTGCTGATTGCTGAGCCTCTTGACTCATCTTTACCAGAGCCTTTCTCTCCTGTTGCTGCCTGGCCATCTGCTGTGACTTCTCTACTTCCTCCTGCTTCCTCTTCTCTTCAGCCATGGACTCAAATTTTGCCTTCAGCCCACGTGCACCACTAGAGGCTGCAGGCACAGACAAGAATTAAGGTTGTTTTGGGTCAGGGATATGCTTGGGGGCAGGGGGAGTGAGTGCTTGAAGAAAAAATAGGAATCAGTTAAATGTCCAGCAAGAGAATGGATAGAGAGGGTTTTCATGGGAAGAAAAGTACAGAGGTACTGATGGAGGAACAAGAGGACTGTAACCCTGAAGCCTTGATTTCCATATAACCAAGCCTAGCAATCTCAGATTCTTGTCTTTTCTAAATGATAAGCCTTGGTCCCCTATCTAGCATCCTTCCTTGTCTTGAAGTCTGTAAGTCCTTCCTCTGACCACCACCCACACTCCCCCTCCATCCCAACTCTTATCCCTATGCATTCCTTCCATTGGCTCCCCATCCCTCCCTCCTTGTGTTTTTTTTGCCCCTGGTTCCTTCCCTGAAGTCAATCTATCTCTCTATCCACTTACCCTAGTTTTTCTAGGAGATAGAGACTGGCATGTAAGGGTAAGGATGGAGTCTACCTTGGCTAATCTAGATAGCTAAAGGTATGGAGGAAGTAGTCTGGGGAGCAGAAGGGTTAAGAAGGGAGAGAGGGCTTAGGAACACTGAGAAGGAATTGTTAAGACTCACCAGCCTCTACAGGCGTTGTTTTCTTATAAGCTGTAGTTGGAGCCTCCATTTCATTGAAACCAACAGCGCTCTGTGGGTAGAACAGTATGCATAGTGAGGGTGGGAGAGGGGGAGTAGGTGTGACTCAGAAGGCAGACTGGGGATTGGGGCCATTATAGGAGGTAACCTAACTGTGAGATGCTCAGCAGTTGGACAGGATATTCCAATATTTTTGTTTTGTGGCAGAGGGTAAAGAAGCTCTAAACTGGTAGGATCACTTCTGTTGAAACCTCAAAGTATCTAGAATCTCGTGTCTCCAATCCCAGAATGCAACAAGATCTCTAGCTAGTTCATGAAGAGGAACTGGTGTAGGGGAGGACAGTGACACAGAATGGGGAGAGATATTTGGAATATTTGGTAATACCAAACAATCAATGACATTTCAAACACCACCTTTCCCTGGAGTCAGAGTCTCAGTCTCTCTCTCTCTCTCTCTCTCTCTCTCTCTCTCTCTCTCTCTCTCTCTCTCTCTCTCTCTCCCCCTCCCTCCCTCCCTCCCTCCCTCCCTCCCTCCCTCCTTCCTTCCTTTCACTCTCCTTAGTTAATGCTTGGGCTTCAGAAGACATGCCCATTAGATGCTGAAGGCAGTCAGTGGGGCATCCAGTACATCAGGCAGGCAGTTCAGAGGTCCTGGCTCTTCCTTCGCTTCTCATTCTTCCCTGTGCCCTTCCGGTGCAGCCTAGGTAACCATTCTCAGGACACTGGTGCTTTACCTTATCCACTCGGTCCTTTTGGATTCCATACTGACCACCAAAGCCCTTGGAATAATCTGTAGGATGGAAAGATGTGAGAGTAATAAAGGAGTTAAAATACTAAAGATGTATGGGATAAGAAGCAGTGACAATAAATACCAGAAGACAGGGATGTGGAAAACAAAGAGATGGATGGAGTGTGGAACTCAGAGGACAAAGAGAGGCTAGCATGGGAAGAGAAGGAAAAGATCAAGAGAGGGAAAGTTGGAAGAGAATGGAAGGGAGAAAAATAAGAAAAGGGAAACAGAAAAGAGAGAAGAGATAGAAAACAGGGGAATTACAGGAAAAAAGAGTAGAAATTAAGGGGACCGCCCCCCAGCCGTCCCTTATGTGTCCCAGGGAATAAAGAGACATTTCTGTCCTCTGTGAGCCACGGAGCACCAGGACTCATCACCGAGTCAGTCTTGCCAATACCCAGCCCATCAGTCTACATCTCTCAGTGGCTACTTCTCTTTGGCCTCCCTCATCTGTCCTGCTCCTAAGTTTTCTGTCCTCCATTCCACCCACTTGATCTCACCCCACCACCCCCACATTCATACAAGGACTTTTCACCCTACCAGTGTCGTTATAGTATTACTGAATTGAAAAAGTAAGTCCCCACTCCTTGCCTAGCAAGCAAGTTTGGGAGTCTTGAATGGGTAAAGTGAGTACATAGGACTGCCAGGAAATTAAGCTGATGATCTGTTATGCTAATTCAAATCACCACTCAGGAAATACCCGAGACTAGTTACCCTAACCAATCAACGATGCCTGGAGTATGAACAGATCAGGATCCTCTGCACAGCAGTATGCTCCTGTTTTGCTTGTTGCTTTGTTTAGCAGTGTATTTCAATAAATCTGCCTTTTCTGTTCTCCATTCTGTCTCTGGTGAATTCTTTCACTGTGTGCACCCCCCTTCCCTCTGCCTCCAACCTACACCTAATTCTCCCTTGTGATGATCACCACCACAGTACATCTGTTTTTTTTTTTTTTTTGTTTTGTTTTGTTTTTGTATCTTGGGTCTCTTGTTTTCAGTTTCCAGAAAGGGGAGAAGGAGAGCTCCATGTTATTCTGTGACTTCCCATTTCTCAGATCCCAACTCACCTCTCTGGGACTCATGTTTCTCTGTCTCTCCCTTGTAGTCATATCCCAGAGCCGCCTTGTCCCGTTTATCCTTCTCTATCCCATAACGGCCACCAAAGCCATGGGAGTAGTCTGTGGTGGAAGGAGCAAGCGTGAGAACACACTCTCACCCTGGAGCCAAGTGCTACTGAAGAGAGACGTCAGGAGGAACAGGCACAGGAAAAGAGGGGTCTGGGCAGACAGCAGGGCTCCGGTATGGATGGGTTACAGAGAAATGAGATTTTAAGCCATTTTTGCAAGTTTTAACTCAACCTTGTTTACTCCTTTTCTCCCTTACTTCTATGCCAAGATAAGAAGATAGTCAATTTTCTCCCTTCTTCAAGGAAGAAGAAAGTATAGAGGGTAAGGAGAGGGGAAGAAGCAGATACATGGGAAACAAATGTCTTTCCCTATTCTCATGGACACGTTTAGAAATGCTAGCTAAAATGTAACAGTCTTTTTAAAATAGTGAAACTCAACAATGGAATACTATTCAGCATGGAAAGAAGATAAACACATGCAATTTGCAGCGACATGGATGGAATTAGAGGGGATCATACTCAGTTAAATAAGCCAGAAAGAAAGAGAAAAATATCGAATGGTTTCACTTATAACAGGACTATAGGGAGGCCGGGTGAGAGAGAGACAATATCAG
>PVIJ01012606.1:0-48873 GCA_004024925.1 Scalopus aquaticus
CATTTGTTGTTGCCTGTATTTTTAATGTGTGCCATCCTCACAGGTGTGAGGTGGTATCTCATAGTGGTTTTGATTTGCATTTCCTTGATTATAAGTGATGTTGAGCATTTTTTCATGTATCTGTTGGCCATTTGCTTTTCTTCTTTGGAGAAGTGCCTTTTGAGCTCTTCTGCCCATTTTTGATTGGGTTATTGGCTTTATAAAAACAATTTAAAATACAAATGACATAATATTCTTCTATCAAAATGGCAAATATGTGAAGCATTATAATCTGAAATGCTGTGAAATATTCATAAAATTCTGATAATCACTGATTTTAAATTGGAAGGAACTTGTGCACTTGTCATCAAAAGATTTAAAAAACTCCTAATACGTGACCCAACAATTTCAATTCTGCCAAGGCTACATAGAAAATTAAATGATGTATGCACAAACCATGTACAAGGGCATTTATTCTATAATTATTTATTACATCAAATACTTGAGAAATAATGTTTACTATTCTATAGTAAATTATGCATATCCAGTAGAAAACATTACATAGTTATAAAGCTGTGTTGTCAGAGACTTGAAAAATTATTTATGCTGTTAAGGAAAAAAAAATAAATGCAGGTTACAAATTATGATTCCAGTTTTGCAGTACACAAAGAAATCCCTTAAGATGCAAATAACATTAATTGTGTCATCTCTAGGTGGTGTGATCACCAGTTTTATATTCCTGTTACTCTTCAATATCTGCCAAAATGTTTATAATAAACATTCATTATCATGAGATCACACACACACACACACACAGAGAGAGAGAGAGAGAGAGAGAGAGAGAGAGAGAGAGAGAGAGAGAGAGAGAGAGAAACTTTCATGTTTCACGTGGATATGTTTATTAAAAGGACATTGGAGACAGTGCTAACAGACAAACTCAGGTCAATAATTTTGAGTCAACCATCTAGACCTCTCCAGGTAATCAATTATCAGACATTTGGGTGCTCAATTTCAATAGGACAACTCACCCACTCACAGAATTTTAGATCCAGGAGGGACCCTTAAGATCCCCTATTCTGATGAAATTACCCTGTCCTTGTTCATTGCGTGGTGCCCACCACCCAATTAAGGATGTTTTCAAATGAAAGGAAAAAGATGAAGACTATGCCAGTCATCGTAGCGATAGAGAAACTGCTTCATCTAGAAACAAAAGGGCTTACTTGCCAAGGGTTGCCTGTCATCTCCACAAAAAACTCACCAGTGGCAGCAGTAATTTCGTTTTCTACTAGGACTAACTCAAATCACATCTACTGCTTGCCAGGTTCTCTTCAAGTGCTTTATGTACATCAATTTATTTAATCCTCGTAACAACCCTATGTATGGATTATTTTGATCAACTAGGTGAGACCGTTGAATCACAAACTGCATCTGTATTTCATTCCCTTTGCTCCCCGCCATCTCACACCACGCCAGTCCTGGTCATGTAAAAATTCAGTCCGTGTCCGGCTGGCTTGGACGCCCACGAGACGATGTTCTTGGGGCGCCTGTGCGCGTGTTCATGTGTGATGCGGGAAGGAGGGCGATTTTAAAGACCCGCCGCCGGAAAACAATTTCTACGTGTTCGTGTTTTACTCCGTTTCATTTCTAGAGCGCCCCTCCTGGTGGGCAAAGGGGACTGGGGACAGGAGACACCACAGGGGGACCCCGGCCCCTCTCGCCCGCAATCTTGGAAAGAGGCTCCCGCCCCGGCGGCGGCGCAGCCCCTGAGGACCGCTGGGCTGGGCCTCAGCCCCCGCCCGAGCCACCTGCTCCCGGACTCCCGCGTCCCCGCCCCGCGTCCCCGCCCCCGCGCCGCGCCCGCGCCCCGCGGTCCCTCCCTCCGGCGTGACGGGAGCACCGGCGCCGGCTGCCCGGGCCGCGAGCGCAGCCGAGCTGTCAGCGGGTGGACGGGCCGGGGGCGAGCGAGCGGAGCGCGCAGCTCTCGCGGCCCGGGAGGCGGAGCGCGCCCCACCCCGGGAGGCTGCCTTCCAGCCCGCCCGGCCGGCCGCAGCGGGACGGAGATGTGGCTCCCCGCCCCGTGGTCCGCGCGGGGGAGGGGCCGGGGGCGGCCGGCGGGGGCTCCCCGCGGAGGGCTCCCGTCGCCCTGGAGCCCCGCCTGGATTTGCTGCTGGGCGCTCGCCGGCTGCCAGGCGGCCTGGGCAGGGGACCTGCCCTCCTCCTCCAGCCACCCGCTTCCTCCTTGCCGGGAGGTGAGCCGCACCTGGTCCTTCACCTGGAGTTCGCGGGGGAGGGGAGTGGGGACGGAAGATGAGGGGGAGGGTGGTGCCTGTTTCATGCTCTCTGCTGTCGCCTTTTTCCTTTCTTGGGGGGGCGGGGAACGGGGGCTTTGATTTGTTTTAAAGGATGAAGTTGGCCGCCCCGGGAAGCTGGCTGAGAGAGGGTGTGTGGCGGTGCTGTCTTCGGGGTGATGCTTTTCTGTTCGCGCTCGGGTGCTTGAGGGCTCTGAAGGACTTTGCGGCGCCCTCTTTAGAGTGCCAAGCTTCAGGACTGGGGCCGAGGGGGAGATTTCAACAAGGGGAGGAGACTGGGGAAGCCCTGCCCAGAGGATTCGCAGACCCATCTCTTCACAGCTTTCTAGAGAGCTAGATACTGCCTTGGGGTGTTCTTCCGCCCCCTTTCCTCCACCCTTGTCTCTACAAACCGCTTCTGACTACTCTACACTTAGCTTCCTGATAAGGCCAGAGGGATTTGCTAAGCCAGTGTGTGGTGACAGTTGACTTCCTTCTAACAAAATATGGATATGAATTAGGAAGAGAAAAAAAAGTGTGTACTAGGGAGGAGACTGGTCCGCTGATCTAGAAAATTAGAAAAGACAGTGAATAAACTCCTTTGGAGAGGTGTTCACCTGGCTGAAGCATTGCCGCTGTGTATTTTATCGCTTGAAATTACTGTTGGTTTACAGCTAAGAAAGATCAATTACAGCTGATGAAATTTTTCTCTTGCTTTTAAGGAGAATTTGACATAACGTACCAAAAACTTACAGAGGGTGTCATTGTTCCTTATCTTGAGTGTTTATCTTTCCTTTTAGTGTTTCAGAAAGTCCATCCTCTTAATGAAAATCAGCGAGGGAAAGGAAGTGACATTTCTGACCCACTTTGAGTAATTATTCTGGGGAGGATATTAGAAGTGGATGCTGTTTTTAGGGAGATTGCTAGGAATCAGGGTGGTGGGTCATTTTAATGTATGTGGCAGAATAGATTAGTCAATCACCCGTCTGGGAAGAAAGGCCAGCCCCTGTTCCTTTGTGATGCTGTAAATTTTGAATTTTACCCAGACTTGAATTATAGGGTATCAGCATTCTGGACTCTGTCATTCATGGAGTTTCATCTTCCTTTCTCACATATAGATCCCAGGATTTCTTAGACTGAAATGAAAGAAAAACAACGAAGTCATGTGTGTGTAAGCACACTGTGCTGTGGTTCTTGGGGAAAATGGGGCAACCCTTCAACAAATAGCTGTGTTTAATTTCAGAGTTTATATATAATTAGTTTAGTCTCTATTTGTCAAAATTACTTATCATCTGTGAATCATCCAGGTGATTCTTCATGTTTCCACAGAAAGCTGCTTCTTGGACATCCTCAGATTGAACAGTGGTAACAGAACAAACTTTAAATCTTGTCTTCAGCCTCCAGTCTCAATATGCAGAGTGTATTTCTTTTCTGAATTGAAGTGTTAAGCTTCTCATAACATTAATTCTTAGTAAGGGAGAATCTGCTTGAAATGGGTTTAAGTCAGTGCCAGTGAGAGAATGATGCTTTTGGTCATTAAACTAGACAGATCTTTTAGAGAAGCACATGTTCTACACACGTATACTTAGCAAGAAGAGATTAAGAGTAAGTATGCAACCTGAGACAGAAACATTGAAAGGAGTGGTTATGACAAGAAGGCACCATTGAGTTCATCCCAGCTCCTTGTTGCCCTGGCTTTAGAAATTGCACGTGACTCAAGGCTTCAAGGGCTCATGTTTGAATTTTCCATCAGAAAATGAGCATAAATAAAAAATATATAGCAGAAGCCTGCTCTGAAGCTGACTGTGGCTAGTTCGTGTTATGATGCACAGATTTATTTATATTCTTCCTGATGATTGGCAAGATGATTGGGAATTAGAGGTTCTTTTGGAAATAGAGCCCAGTCCTCTGGGGCTAAATCTGCTCCTTGGCATCTGGTCTAACCAGATGAGCTAATTTATAGAATTGATCATTGTTTCTCTGTGCAGTGTTTTTAAGAGGAAAGAGAGAAGGGCAGGTGTTTTGCAAGCTGGGGGCGGGGAGGGGGCTTCCTCTAAGACATAGCTATGGAAATGAGAGCCAAATTCTTATGAGCAAAGTCATAATTGAAGTAACTATTTTGTGTCCACTCCTGCCTGTTTATCTCTCTCTGTTCTTTATTCCTAGAAAAGGTGGATGCCACACACAAAGGATAGAACCATGTTGTAGGGAGGACAGGGGGAGCAGTAAAAAGTGAGGTGTGTCTGTGACTAGAAACTAAAGCCAGTGCCAGTTCTTTATAATAAGAGAAAATGTTGAAGAAGAGTATGAAAAAGTCTGCAGGTAATTTTAACCTCATTTCTCCATAGTAGTTTGATTCTCGGTTTCACCAGTATTTTTATGTAAGTTAGTTGTTTGAATTAAGTTACATAGACTCATTTCCCTTGCTTGGTTTTAGAGGAAAGCAGCAAAAGGAAAAGGATGAGAAACATTGAAAATTGTTGTGAGAATAATCCAGTTATGATTCCCTCAGTTCAGAGAAAAGATCCTTCAGAGACTACTGGGTTATGGGGAAGATTTTGCTTAGATTTTTTGCAGAGGACTGGACTCAGGTGATACTCATAAAATACAATTTCCTTTGTCAAAGTCTTTGGATTTTGGAGTGGAAAAGGGGAGACAGGATTACTTTGGAGTGCTCAGCTGGTGATCAGATCTGTGGGGTGGAAGCAGAAGCACAAACAGGAAGGCTATAGTTTGGAAGACAAATAAAAGTCAAGTCATTGTGCCCACAGATGAAGGATAAAAATAGTATGTGACTTCGGTAAATGTTTAAAGAAAAAAAAATGTGAGGACTGACTGTACATCAGAAAGTGCTGCATTAATATTCCTGAGGCTTTTGTATGGAGGAACTTACGAAGGGTAAGTATCTCTTGGGTAACTTGGCACCTGCTTTTCACTGTAAATGGGTAATATTTAAAATGACTTACCTCTTCTTATTTTGAGGATGAGATTAGTATGTTAAGGAAAATTGTCATAAAAAATGTGAGAGTTGATTATTGCTAGATTAATAGACCTGATATTTCAGGAAGGTCCTATATAGTGAGACTTCAGAGGCTCATAGGAGTGTGTTATCTAAGAATTGAATGGAATGGAAATTTTGAATCATTGAATAATAGAACTTAATGGGGCTGCCAGAGGAAAAAAGATAAAGGCCAACAGATGATTCAGAGTTGGAGTTAAGTACTAGAAGATAGCATGCATGTGAGTAAAGGAACAGAACTAAGTAGATTATGTATGCATTATTTAAATATGGAATGTTAGATCACAGAGTAATTTGTTTTGGTTCACTGCTCTAAAATTTTACATAATATGATTCTTCTTATATCTCTGAATCTTGAGTGAATGATGACTTTTTGCAAGAGTTTTTAGTCCACAAATATTGATTGAACTTATACCATGTGACAAGTAAGCTGTCAGGTGTTGTGAAATTACACATTTAATTACAAATTTAAAAAATATATAATTTAGTTCTATAAGAATGAGACAGATACATAAACGATTGCAATTAAGTGATTGGTGCCACAAGAGAAGAAAGGGGCAGCCAGATCTAGTGGGGAGGATCAGAAAAGGTACTATAGAGGACATGAGTGAGACTTGAAGGATAAGGAGGAATTTGTCAAGCAGAAGATGGTCAATTATGACTGTGGACCGTTTTGGGGAAAAACATATCTGGTGTTGTCCATAGATTTAAAAAGTAGAGAGACACAGATCAGTGTTATGTTACAATTGGTTATAACTGGCCAACTAAGGAAGACCTTAATGACAAATGAGTCTGAAAAGCAGGCAGAATCCTGGTCATAGGGGACCCTTAGATCATGCTAAGAAGCTGGTATTCCTTTGGTAGGTGACAGGGAGCAATAGAAGGATTTAAAAGTCAGTAGTAATAAAATATTCTCTAGTTTGGCAACAATATGGAGGCCACATTAGAGAGTTGGGAGGCAGACAGATGTGAGACCTGCTGGGAGTAACTGCCTTAGTCTAGGTGAAGGATGGCAGACACTCAGGGAGTAGCAATGAAGACAGAGAAGAAGGCATGATGTAATAAGATAGAGTTGACAGTACGTGGATACAGAAGGCAAGGAAATGAGGGCTCTGGCTTCATTAGAGTATGGTGCCTCTAACATTAAGGAATATGAAGAACACAGAGAGGATTGATTCTGAGAAAGTCCAATAGGCCCTGTTTCTCAGGGACGTGTATCTGGGTTGGTGTGTAGATATGGAAATCATTTGAATGAAAGGCATGGTTGAAACAGCTGGATTGGATGAGATCATCTGGGGAGTGAGAACAAAGAGGATGAAAAATAGCAAGTGGACTTTATCAACATTAAAAGGGATAGAAATGGTGGTCCACAAAAGAGACATGTAAGTAATGACTCAGAAAAAAGAAAATTGACAGTACTGGGTAAGGTAAGAGTGGGGGCACCTTTGAAGAAGAAAGGAGTGGTTGTGATATGAGATGTCCAAAGAAATTGAAATAAGCACTGAAGACTGATGTTTCAATTTGGCAACTTGGTCACCAGTGCTCAGTGCTTACTGGTTACTGTGTGGTGTGGGGGATGAGTTGAATAATACCTAGGAGTCAAGTGATAGAGTAGGATTTAATTATTTTGCCTTCCTTGATTTGGTAAGCGGGTGGGTCTTTCAAGTCCACATAAATCAGAAGAGTTGTCAATGGCCATGTCTTTTGCTTCAGATCTTGATGGGAATGGTTGGGGAATATTCTTTATGTAGGAAGTCTTTGAAGGTCTTGGGCTGTGGGTGAGGGTGTCAGAGATTCTAAAGTCACACTGTCACTAAGGAAGTTAGGATTCAGTCTCTGTTTTCAAACTGTTAACATAATTATTCTTGCCTGTTAAGCTTGTGGAGGTGAATTTTCCATTTCCAGCTTTTATGCTCAAAACCATTTCTCATGTTTTAGGCAAATGTGAGGAAGTATTCACACCATCAATATTTACAATGTAAAACTAAGAGTTGACAGATCCATGAAGTGTCATATTTTAGCACAAGGGATGAAAATAGCAGAGTATGGTACAGAGTGACAAGTTTTCCTACCATAACGTGTTCTTCAGCAGTGCCGCGGATCTTATAATAATTCTTTATTATCAGAAAACACTCAAATTTAGGTTGCTTTTTTCCTTCCTCCTGAGGAAATCATGGTTAATTCTTGTTTCTTTTTGCTTTTATCAATTTATTTTCTGTGTGATATTTCAATATTAAACACATTTCTATTATGCACTATGTATCAGATACAAACAGCAAAAAGATGAACAAAACATATGGCTGCTGCCCATATTGAGGTTTAAAATATTGTTGGAACAGAATCAAAACAGCAGCACACATCATGGCATCATGTAATGACTTTTGCTGAAATTGCCGTGATGGAAAACTGCTGCACATCATAGGAATGTATAACCATTCTGGTCCGAGATGGAGAGATTCCCGAGGAAACGACATTAAAGCTGAGGCCCAAAGAATGAGTAGGAGTTTGATGGAAGAAGAGGATGGTTGATGGAGCATCTCAGCAGAGGAAACCTCTGTTTAGATTGATTCCTGTGTCTTTTAACCCTTCTGGGACTACTAAAGACACAGGATCTTTTCTCTGAATTCTAGTCACAGTCCATTGCTGACTCTCTGGCATGCGCATGCTGTTCCATGCCAGTCTTTTGCCAGAAGCTCTGCTTGTGCTCTTAACACCCCAAATAAGAATGATATGCTCATTAAGAGCACAAATTTCAGTATCCTAGTCAGCAAACAAGGCTTTAATATCTTTTTGTTTAAGACACTTTAAGGGTTTTAAGAATTAGTAAAATGTAGGTCCCTTGATCTGGAAGTACTAATCATTGCCTTGAAAATATGGTAGTGTGAGTATCTTTCACTTTTTCAATTACAAAAAGGAATTGATCTTTATAGTGCCTTTAATCCTAATTGACATCTTCACTCAGTTGTACCGTATTTAAAACTCTGAAATAAAAACCCAGTGATCAGAAAATACTGATGTTTATTCTTAAATCAGTTTATAGCTCTGGCATTCAACAAGCTGTTTATAACTTGTGCAAAGCTTCACTTCTATAGTCTCTTCTCTAGATCAGTATTTCTCCAAGTGTGATCCTAAGACTTGCAGTGCCAGCACTATCTGGGAATTTGTTAGAAATGCAAGTTCTTGAGTCCTGTACATACTGTATTAAATTAGAAATCCCAGCAAGCTGTGCTATATAACCAGCTCTTCAGGATAGAATGTATATTGAAGTTGGAGAGCCGATGCCCTAGGAATACAGTTTAGTTTCTAAAGCCCAGGGACCAGTTTCATTGCAAAAATTCCATCAGCTATAACCCTAGCTTACTTCCTGCTTCAAAACTCCTAAAATAAACACTTAAATGGAGCATGAGCCCCTTGCATTCCCATGAAGTGCACCAGCAAGCATTACTCCATTATTTTCTATGTATCTGGCTCTAGGCCAGATGCTGGTGACAAAACAGGATGCAGAACATGTTGTCATCCCTCTTTAGGAGCTTGCAGCCTGCCAGAAGAAGCAAACATGGTATTGATAAGTACCTCTCTGAGACAGACATCAGAATAGAAAAACTTGGTAATATTAAAAGAGGGTTTGGTCAGCTTGTGTTTTCCAGCCTTTGCTACTCATGTGGGTAGAGTGTTGTTTACGGTTGTTCCAACTGCAAAATGTAGTCTTTGTTATAGTTTCAGTTGTATAGAAAGTAATCAAATAGTATATTCAGACTTGAACATTGCAACTGGTTTGTATGATTTTGATTAAATCAAGCTCTCTAAGTTTTAATCTGAAAATGGATACAGTAACCCCTGCCTTATTTAAGTTAAAGTTGCTGTAAGGACCAAACTAATGCATGTGAAAATGCTTTGTAAATTTTAATGTAATGCCAACTATTAGTTGTTATTCTTGCATAAATTAGAACATTGTTTCTAAGGGGATGGATTAAAGAGTGAAAGGACTGATAGGTGAATATGGAAATTTGTTTACTTACAGAAGTATTTTAGAGGATTATTTTTCTAATTATGGAAGTTGTGCATTGTAAAATTTTTAGAAAATAAAATATAAAAAAGGAAATGTTAGCATTAATTTTTCCACCCAGGAATATCCAGTATTAATGCTTCAGCATATTTCCTACCTATATATTTTCTTTTTCCTTTTTTAAAAACCTTCAGTGAGTCAGTTATATACAGAAATTATATTTTTCCTCTCTTGGTTTAAGCATTTCCCAATAACAATACTTTTTATAAATATTTTTGTAATATTAATAAAAACACTGGATCTAGCTGATTGCTCTGTCACTAATGAAACTATAATTTGGCCTAAAGCATAGCACACTTTTCTGGTTTTTGTCTTACCACACTATGTGCCACCTTTGTCTTCTCCACTTTCACCTCAACTCCCTGACTCTCCCAGCCTTACTCCTTAACCCTCCTATCTTTTCTGTCATCCTTACACTTTAGGTAATGTTCCGTTTCTTGGCTTTATCATCTACGGATGGACTGCTCTCATGTTTCCATCTCTCTCTGGATTGGTTTCTGGATTCCCCACAGGTACAGCCCGGATGTCCCTACCTCAAATGTGACATGTCCAAAACTGAGCCTTGACATTGCCCTAAACCTACTTTCCAATTTCATTCAGTGGCAACTTCTTTCTTTCACTTGTTCAGGTCTAAAACTTTAGAGTGATTTCTTTTTCTTTCATTTCCTATACCCAGTCTATCAGCAAACCCTTTTACCTCTGCTTCAAAATAGCTCGAGTCAGTGTTTCTCACCAACTGGCCTGTGCTTTCTGGGCTACACCACCACCATATCTTGCCTGGATTATTGATCTCGCTTCCCAACTGGATTTTCTTTAGTTTGTAGAGCTCACATTAAAACACAGCCCCAAACTGTTATTGTTCTCAAAACTTTTCTAAGGCTTCATTCAGAACCAGAGCTGTGATGGTGACTTTCATGGTATTGGTGTTTCCCAATACGAACACTGGGAAATTACATTCCCCTATTTTCATTCTGTTTTAACCTCCCTAGTCTTGTTCTTTCTAGAATGTGTTGTGGAGGCTTCTTTCTCAAGATCTTTGCCTGGTACTCTCTTCCCTCAAGTTTTTCCTTGGCTTTCATTCATCAGGTTTCAACTCATTTGTCAGCCCTCAGTAAGGCCTTCCCTGGTCAACATTTGAAACTGCCACTTCTTCTCTACCCCTATTTCATGCTTTTATTTTTCTCCATTCATGTTTTAGCATCCATCATAATATATATTTTAATTGTTTTGTTTTTATGTTCTGCCTCCTGCATAAATTATAAGCTCCATAAAGACAAGGCGATATTTTTTGTTTTCTTTTAAAAAAACTATCCCTAGCACTTCAAACAGTACCTGGCATATAGTAAGAGCCTAATAAGTCTTGTTGAATGAATAAGTAAATTTAATTATAGGCACATAGGTTGTTTTTAATTCTTTGGAGTTTAAAAATTTTGTAGTAAGCAGCAACACACAACATTATATGAATTTCTGATTATTGAAAATAGATTTGTTGTGCAAGAGATCTTAGGTCAAATGAAATTAACTGTTATTAGTTGTTACTATTTTGATGGTAAAAAGTGCTATCTCATTGAAGAAATTTTATTTTTTTAATCACTGTTTTTCATGTCACTTAGCTTTTTGTATTTCATTTTTTGGTGGATTTTTTCCATTTAGATGCTTTCAATTCTTGTCTTTGTGTGTATGAGCTCTTGATACAGTGAACATAACATAAATACACTGGAAATACAATTTTCTAGATTTTTTTATTGTTGATGTAGTTTGAGATGATGTAATACTGACAGAAAATGATTGATTAGAAAATAAAAATGGGGCCTCCCCGGTGGCGCAGCGGTTAAGCGCTGCACTGTGGAGCTGTCGGCAGCGGCGACGTGAGTTCGACGCCCGGCCAGGGAGAATCCCACATGGTGTGGCAGACCTCTCCTGCCTCGCCCGCTGCTCCCCTCAGCAGTGTAGTTCTGATCTGCCTGTTCTGCTACCCGCTCTGTCTCTGGTGAACCCTCTCGCCGCCCCACAGCTCTGGCTTGTACCCCAGCTTGTATGTATAAATAAAAAATAAATCTTTAAAAAAAAAAAAGAAAATAAAAATGTATATAGACTTATCAGTACTTCCCTTAAAATATTAAATAAGGATCAAAATTAATAAAATAATGTTTGGTACCTATTACATTATTAAATTCCTATAATATGTGAAGTATTTCATGTGTTTGGCTGCGAAAAATATTGAAGCAACTGAAAAGCGACCAAAAAGTTTTGGTCTTGGAATGGAATGACAGCCCTTGTTCTAAAGTGTGTTTTAGAAATTTCAAGACATTCCTACTGCATTTTCTGTTGCTTCTTTTTCAGTAGCCACTGATAAATTTATTTGTTCGTTCAGCATTAAATGAGCTCGTATATTTCTCTCACAGGAAAACTAGTAGTACGTAAGTCTGTTGTTATAGTACAGATAAGTGAAGTCTGTAATGGAGGTAAGCTTAGAGTTATATTCAGGCACACAGAGAAGAGGCAACTAAATCAGACTACGGACACCTCATTTTAGAGAAATTGCTGTTTGGGCTGAGTTTTGAAAGAGTCCTAGAAGTGCTCTTCAGGATGCACAGAGGTCAGCATATCTCAATCAAAGAAAATAGTGGTATAAACTGCTTAGAAGAATTAAGTCAAGGTGAAGAGACCTGGATGGGAGTGGTAACAGATGATTAGATTATGAAGAAGGCAGAGACTGAGAGTCCTGTGAGGAAAGCCATGGAACTCTATTGAAATTAGATGAGAAAAATGATTCTGTTTATGTGGAGGAAGATAAAGGGAGATCATTCTGGAGGCAGGAAGATTAGCTGCTTTTCCCATGGGGAGAAAAAAAAAAGTCAGAGCTAAGTAACTGACAGTGAGAATGGAGGGGCGGGAGGGCAAGTGGATGGATTTGATAGCCCAGTGATCAATTTCAGTCTATCACAGTTTCTTGGTTTTCCACCTTGGACTACTAGATAGATGCTCTGCCTTTCATTGAGGTTGAAAATTTAGGAGCAGGAGGAGGCAACTGGAAGAAAGAGAATGAGTTCATTATCAGCATCCTGAGTTTAAAGTACCCAAGGACATCCCAACAGTGCTCTCCCAGAGACAACTGGATGTACAGAGTGTAGCTGAGAGACAACTTGGGAGCCATAAGAGGTAATTGAAGCCACTAGTGTTGATGAGGTCACTTAGGCTCTAAGCACATAGCAAGTACAGTAGGTTGAGGAGCAGGCTCAGGGAAATGGCTGCATTTAGGAAGCAAGCAGAGCAAAAAGCAATTGAGAATGAAACTAAAAAGGCACAGTCAGTAGAGAGTGATAGCACAGAAGGTGACTGATAGTTGAGAGAGTAGATGAGCAGTAAGTCTGGAGTATGATACGGAAAGCGATTCCTGATGATGTTCAGTAAGTCATTTAAAATATCATTTCCCTGTGGACCAGATGCAGAAGTGTATGCAGAATGATGATATAAATAGGCAGATTATTGGCTATTTGAAGAAATGTATACTAAATTTATTAATTTAAGAAAATAATGCTAAGCTGGAGGAAGGTCTCCAATGTAGGTCATGCTGTTTATCTTAGTATCTAATCCCTATCCAGTTACTGCTTTACTTTTATGATTTTAATCAATATTTTGGATTGAGAAGGCTTAACCAAATTTTATAAAGTCACAAAGCTGGGAAAGATGCCTAATGAGTTAGAAAGTAGAATTGAGATTCAAGATAATTTTGAAAGAGTGGAGTAATGAGCAAACATAATTATTTTAAATGTAGACTATCTTTTTCTTAGGCCTGGAACTTACATGTTCAAGCATAGGATGAAGAAAACTTGCTTTAAATTACTTTAGAAACCATAAATGTCAGTTCACTGCTAAAAGCAATGATGGGGGAGCTGTCTTGAAATCTATTAATATGAGCAGAATGCTTGGTTTATAGAAGGTAAACATTAAACTTGGGTTTAGTATTCAAAGAGGGTCATTGACACAAGAGATGTTGGCTTGAAGTGTGAATTAGGAAATTCAAATTATTTGGAAAGTATGTCTAAATACTTGAGGACTTATCAAAGGAATTGAGCATGTTTAGCTTGGAGAAGACTTAGAAGACCATGGTAGTTAGCGACAAATATAGTTAAGTGCAGTCACGTGTAAAAGGCATTGGTATTATGCTCATTTAGAGGTAAGATTAGGATTGGTGGGGAGTAGCCAGAAGAATTTAGAATTTAATTCTATAGAGCCATGAACTACTACTCTGTAATCTGAAACTTGCAGGGTTCCTGTTTGGGACAGGCTACTGGCTGGGTCTCATCTATGGAATGATAAGTTCTGTTTTATTCCATTGAGCCTGTATTACTGTGGTGTGTTAAGGGGCACTTCACTGACTGCCCAAGGTTATATGCATTCCTACTGTAACAGGTGAGAAGATGATCTTTATCCTTGGTGCTTTAATTCTAGGACATAGTCTTAATTTGTCAACCTTAGCACTTTTTTCTAAGATTGTTACAGTGTAAGCATAAGTCCGTGCCCTTTTTTCTTTACCTGTACAGACATCACTTTTTTTATTTTCTTAATTCAGTTACTTTCCATGACATTACCTGTGTTTTTTTCTTTAGGAGAGGCAGTCCTTTAAAATAACTCCTTGTTATTTTTACATTGTTAGACTGTGTAGTTGAGAATTAAAGATTTTTTTGCTATCTGGTGAGAATTGTATAATCAGACGGAGTCCAAACTTTAAATGATTTGTCAAATAGCAGTTATATTATACAAGGATGATTAAAATTCTATACTTTCCAATATATTAAATAATAAATATGCAAGACAGATGACAGAACAAGTTTTTTATCACCACCAAAGAGATTAATACTTTCAAGACTGGATTGAATGAAAACAGTGTGCTTTGAGAGCAGAAGGATTTGGTCATTTCAAATATAAGTTTAATGCCATTTGATAATTCTTGGGCATATCAATAATGCATAGAAGGAAATAATTTGAGTTAAAATAATAGCTGATGCTTCAATACCTGAGGTTGCTATGCCAGGGGAATGTTTCCCATTATTTGCTCCAATTTTTTCATGGCTTAATTTTTGTGCATTTGACCTTTCAAAAATTAAAAGCAGTATATTTGCGTTCTAGAAAAATGAAGCAATAAAAACATTTGGAATCCGGCCAAGTAAGCATACTGATTGTCAGTTGTAATAGGAATAAGAAATAAAAAGAACAATAGCCAGGTACAATTTTAAGGCATTTTAATATTAACTCATTTATATGTCCTTCAGACTCTAATCAACTCAATTCTGATATTTGCCAGCAGGTAATTTACTTGTGAGCCGGGGCTGCTGCTGCTGAGTCCCACACATTTAGCTATCAGCCAATACTGCCTCTTGCACATATCAAACATCTTGGCATATGTCAGTATTTCATTATGAATTTACATGTATGTTTACAAAATGATAATATTATGCACATACAGTTTGGTAACTTTTTTTTGTATTTAACAATATGTTGTGAACTTTGACATTTTGACTGTCTTGAATTTTTTTCAATTCTTAATGTAAGGTAAACCTCTGACTTTATTTTCTGAATAGCCAGTTTTCACATATAGTATTTTGAACAATTCATAACTCATCCTATTCCATTGATTTGTTTTCTGTACCTTCACTTGTATGGATGTAGCTCTGTTCTTTATCATCTATTTTTGATGTTTAAATACAGCGTTTGGTACACACAAACAAGTATTTATTTGATTTATTTGGGATACTATCTATACTATTACTTTTTTGTACCAAAATTTCCTACAGGATTTTATCATTTGGTATCATACTTTTTGCTTTTCTTTCATTTAAAGATTTCTCAGCTGTTCTCACTCATTTAGCTTTCCAGTTCAACTTCAGAATATTTTTAAGAAATTCAAAGAAATCTCACTGGATTTTTCTCTCAGATGCTGATAAATTTATTCATTTATTTGGAAGAACTTGTCACCTTTAAAGTATTCCATGTGAAGATGCAGTCTGCTTCAGTGTTTATTGTGGCATCCTGTACTTCTCACTAGGGAATCTTTCTATTCCTAAATATTTGTTACTGTTTCCGTGGCAGTTTTCCCATCATTTTACTTTTTAATTGATTTTTCCGTGATATGTTGGAAGATCATTGATTTTGGAAATTATCAATAATTGTATGTTTAGTTTCTACTGAGGGATGTTTTTAATTCTGTATCTTGTGAGTTAATTTTCTTGTTCATTGTCTTGATAACAAGTACTACTTATTGAGTAGTTAACCGTGTTAAACACTTACATTAATAGTAGTCCTCACAACAATCCACACCTCCGCTTTGAGAGATGAGGAAACTGAAGCTCCAAGGAAATCGATAATATAAAAAAGATGACAGGACTAGTGAGTCACAAGACTGGGATGTATTTATTTCCAGACACTTCATTTTCCACTATATCCCACTGCCTCTGGAACAGGTGTATTCTTACAGCCCTCTACAAGTGCTTCTAAGAGACCATGCGTTGACTCTTATTAAGTGCAAAAACAAGTATTTACAATTTTTTTCCCCCTCAGTCAGTCATTTTCAAATTATTCCTTTTTCTCAAGGAATTCCTTTTCCATGTGTTTCAGAAATCTATCATCTCCTCCAAGATAGATGTTAGTGTTCCGCGTGTTGAATAAGGAGGGATCTTTGTGTTGCTGTTTTACTCACACCAGTGTGTAGATGGCCATTGGTTGTCTTTTCTTGAGGACGAGATGTCTAACTCCCATTGTCTGGCAAACTTTCTTCCCATGCTGTGCTGATCATCTGAGGGGATCTCATTCTCTTTCTACTAGATTTTTGTTTAGGGAATGTTTTTTAGAATGTTAAAGATGCAGATCTGCTTGTGGTTCTTCTACAGCAGCACCTGACAGGCACCCAACATAGGACATGTTCAGTGAATAAAGGTTGGAGGCAAAGAGGTGTAGTAGGACTGAGGGGTGCTAATCTCATGGCATCTAAACCAGAAGTCTGTTCAATTACAAAAATTGGCCTGAAACTTGCAAGATCAAACTCTGTTGTTGATAAAATAGTGTATGCCAAAGACAATTTTGGATAAAAATAAATGAATTGATTCATATCACCACAACTGTCTTAATTTTGTTCTCTCCCGTATAACTCTTTCTTATTGAATTATATTACAGTTATATGGGTGATTCTTCTAAGTGTTTTAGATATATTATTCCTTTAAAAAACAGTCATTTGTTATTAGTTCACTCATTGATGATATATAAATGATACTGCTTTAAAATATTATTTAGTTTATGAAAAAGGGTAAAAATTGCATCATTTTTGAAGTTTATTGAACATTAATTGTAATATACTAAACTACATATATTTGAAGTATACCATTTGTTTAGTTTTAACCATAAACAAGGCAGCTACTCCAATATCCCCTAAAGTGCCTTGCTTATCCTTTATCATTCACCCTTTCCTCCACTTTATCCGCATGTGATCACTGATCTGCTTGCTGTTGCTGCAGATTCACTTTCACTTTGTAGAATTTTGTGTAAGTGGAATCATAGCATTCACTCTTCTTTTTATATTGGCTTTTTTCACTTAGTATAAAGATTTTGATATTGACATTTGTAGCACTTATCAACAGTTTGCTTCTTCTTATTTATTGCTGAATAGCTTTCCATCTTATGGCTATACCACATATGCCTATCTATTTTTAACATAATATAGTTCTAATCATAATTCTTGATATTCTTAAGCTCCAGTATGATAATGTAATCTATGAACATCAAGAACTCATTAGTGAGTACTCCAAATAGGTTGCTTTTAAAGTTCAGCAGCAGCAGCCTAAAGTGAAATGTAAGCACTAAGGAAATCTTGGCATTCTGAGATATTCTGGGAGATAATTTAGTTTTCTCTTAGTTTAGTGCTATTTCAGATAAATCTTGATTTTTGAAGAGCTAATCATTCTCTTAGTCAGTTAAATATGCTTGTTGTAACTGCTTTCACTTCCCTGCATGTTTGCCTATAATTCATTTAATTGTCAGTGAGTATCTGTCATCAGAGACCTGTGAGAAAGGTGCATCTCCCACTGCTCATTCAGAGGCTAAAATGAGGATTTCTTATTTAGCTTATGGTGAGGAATATTTGTGTGCCCTCTGGCTATTGAGAGCAGTCTTTGTGTTCAATGAAAATACAACCATTTTCATTAAAATTATATTTCTAGAAATATAAGTCAGTAAGACAGATTTAGTTGTATTTTTATTTTTTTTGGAGGAGGTAATGGGAATTTATTCACTCGCATGATTGCATTTAGAACAAAGTAAGAATTCTTGAGATGGGTAATGGTTTTGCAAATTTTGGGGACTCATAGGTTTTTCTTTTCTTTCACCATAAAGAAAAAAGGTACTTATATGGACTGTATTGTGAGACAGACTGACATGTTCCATTTTGGTTTACTTCTTCTGTATTAGTAGGTGATAACTATGACAGAACAGAGGGAATGAATGTAATTCTTGGCTTTGTAAATAGTGAGTCTGTATTCTCTATGATGAACACAGATGCTGGTAGCCTTGTCCTTAACCTGACCCTCTTCTCAGCTCTGAGTTGTTTCTGACCTTTCTTTCAAAACCAGACTCTTAATCTTTATCTCTTTATTTCTGTACTCTCTTGTCAACTCATTGCAGTCTTGGCTTTATCCCAGTCATCTTCCTAAATCTCCTGTTAGTAAACATTTTCCAATTACTGGTGATTTCTTTGACCCTCATGGATTCCAATCCAATGGAAAAGACTTGCTTTAGAACTATTATAGTTAGCTGTTCATCTTCATCCTACTCCATTTATGTTTGTCATTTTATCCTGTTTCCCTGCTGCTCTCTGTTGCTTACTGAGATACTGAAATCTTGTACCACTCAATTTTATATCTGATTTTTTTTAGATAACTACTCTTCTGCTAGTTCTTTTTAAATGTTTTCTTAGGGTTTCACTTTTGATCTTCTTTTTGCCATACACATGATTTCTCTGAATGATCCTATCCGTAGTTTCTTGTATTAAATCTTATTTTTCCATAAATGGAAGGAATACAGATTTGTTATATGAGTAATATGAACAGAAAAAGGTATAAATATCATGTGCAGTCTCAGTATGGAGAACCATTGTTGATATTTTTACCCACTGCTTATCTTACTAACAATTTTTCTTTAAATGACTCTAAAATCCAGTCTCCAGTGCTTAGTTCTATATCAGGTTCCAAAAACATAACTCCAACAAGACATCTTAAGTGGGGTGTTTTGGAATGCTTCAGATTAAACACATCCCAAACCAAAATCAGTATCTTTCCCTTACTTGAAACTAGTTTTTCTTATTTACATTTTTTGATTGGTTAATAGTGGTTGATTTGATTTTTTAGTTTCCTCTAAACCCCATATCTAGTCAGACATAAAGTAAGTCATTTTAACATGTATAAAACATTCTTTATCATATAATTTCAGGTTACATTTCTGACTTTCTTGTTCATCCCTTTACTTCCTTCCACTACTCCTCATTTTTATTTGGCAATCTAATCACAATTTCCAATTTTCTGAGATTGTCATGTACTTGCATTCTTACAGGTTTCTTTTATCTCCATGTTCTGAAGAGCCATTTCTCCTCTCTTCTTGGTAAAGCTAACCTGTAATTATCACTAGCTCATATTTGTGTATTTAGTTGCATGATCCAAGGAAATATTTCCAGCAAATGTCTGGCTATCCTATTCTCACTAAATGTTATTTTTTCCCCCTCTAACATCACTTTTAGTTAGAATACAGGCCTAAGATATGTCCTAAGATTGTAATGGATTTTACTTGAAAACTTAAAATATATGTTATACCTAATGCTTGCAGTTGCCAGTACATGGGCTCCTTAGCTCTAAGTTCTTAGCACAAGAGAAATATAAATTTAAGTGTGGAACAGCAACAAAAATCTTTTTGTGGGTTTATTACTCCCTTATAGTATTAAGACAGATTACAATGCTTAAAATGGAGAAAACATCTATGGTGAAACTTTGTATTAAATAGAACACTTACTTGGATATTTTTTGAATCGCTTCTGGCTTGAAAACCTAACCTTTGGTGGTGACCTAAAATAGCCATTGAATGAATCTCTTGGATATAGTCTTGATTTTTTAACTTTGTGGGTTTGGTTTAAGTTGTTACATTTTTTTCTTATTTAACTTTTAATATTAAAAATGTAACTACATAAGAAAGCTAATTGTTCTTTGTTATAAAATAGCAGCAAACATATTCTCAGTGGGTTTTTTACAGATTAACTTGGCAGTAGTTCAAATGCTCATCATATTAAAGCAGACAATTTGTTTCAATAGAGTCTCGTCCTGGCTCTGCAGTCTCCCTCATTGATGGTCACTGCTCAGTGAAATCTGAATTCAGTATTCTGCATTCAGGAAATCATAACCCTTTCAGTTTCTTCTCTTAATTTCTCGTGTTTAGTGACTCTGGAAAGTCATCTTTTTCTTAATGGCTTCCCAGTGACTGTACTGATGAAATACAATGAACATATGGAAGCAGATATATGCGTAGGTCTTGGTTTTATGTTTTGATAGACTGGTTTATTTAAGCAAATACAACAGGAGAACATGTTTGTTTAAGGTTTTTCTTTGTACCAGCTGCTGCTTTTTCTCTTTCCTAGGCTAGCCTGCCAGAAATGTACACCTTTATTCCTACAGTGTAAAATTTCCAATTGATGAATTTTTCAGTGAATTAACTACTTCTTGAAAAAATGTGATTTCTAATGTATATTTTAAGAATGTTGAGCATTTTAAAAAAGTTTGCTCACTTTATTTTGTTTGAAATGGAATGATTTTAATGTATTAAAACTGTTTAATGAAGATGGAGGCAGGTGCTTGCTGAGGCAGCGGGGAGGCAGGCCTGGGCCCATAGCTTGACAATGCAGAGATTGGCCCTGCATGTGACCCCACACCCACCCACTCATCCATCCACCTAAGCCTGCACTGGCTTCGCCCACTCCAAGCAGAACCACTGAGGATAATAAACACCCAGGACGGTAGTGTTTTGCCTTTGAGTAATTGTCCCCAGCTCCAGTGCTACAGATACATCACTCTGGGGCCTCTGTGGTGCTGTTGAGGCCCTTCACCCACTTCAAAGATCCCTAGAGGGCGAGGGGCAGCAGGAATCCTTCTCTCTCAGCTCTCATATATAAGCAGGAATAGCTAGCTTACTGTGACCCAGGACTCACTGTGAAACAAGAACTTCACATTGTCCCTTAATCTATTTAATGTTATCAGTACATTTTAAATAGGGACATTGAAGTTTATTCCCACCAAAGGGCTTTTTTTGAGGGTATTTCCACCTTAAAAACTCTAGCCAAACTCCAGTTTATCAAATCACAGCCAAGAGTTCTTGCTCTCTCCCAGGCCCCAATGTGCCTCCTTCCTGGGGTCACGAAGAGCAGAGAGGAGCAGAGAGGACGAAGAGTAGCAACTCAGGGCCTGGGGGTTGAGGGGGAACCTGTTCTGAGGGGCTGGCTACATATAGTGTTAGCTCCCTCCGACCCCTACCAGATTCTGCGTAGTGTCTGAGCTCCCACTCCACAGGCCAGGAGTGTGGGGCTGGGTGTGTAGAAGTGGTCCGCTATGCAGGAGGGAAGGGTAGAGATCTATATAGACTGGGTGAGAGGTGTGGGAGTGTCAGGGAAGCAAATGTGTTGTGTTACTGTGTCAAAAAAACTGATTCAAAGTTAGAAAAATAAAATTATTTAATGGTAGAAATTCAATGTTTCTTAAATATAATTTATAGAGTTGACCTTAATATCCCTAAAAGCATACATACTTCTGTGAAAGCTCTGAAGATACCAAAATAGTAAAAATTGGATAATATGAGACCGTATTTTTTTGATGTCATGAAGTTAAACCAACTGGCAATTTTGAAAACTGACCCAAACTGATAAAATGTCTTGAGAATTTCTATATAGAGTTTGAAATATACAGAGTTTGAAATAAATATCAGCAATCCTTGTTCAAGTAGGAGTTCCTTTGGAATTTGTGTAGATGTAGCAACACGTACTACAACACATTCTCATTGTTGATCATTTAAAATGTTTTTTACATTTGTTGTTATAGTTACTTAATAAGCATTATTGTAACTATATCTTTGCTATCTCAGGATATTTATCTGTATATATTCCTTTAGTACAGATTTCCTAATTTTTGAAACTTATAATTTTCTGTTTGGAGAAATAAATTGTCAGGAATGTAGATGTCTGCACAGGGTCTCTTTTCAAATTTAATGCATAAAATCAGATAAAACTTTCTCTTCAGTATAAAGTCACTTTTTATCATTCTTTTTCTCTGTGGCAATTCATCTTACCCTTGACTAACTGTGGAAAACAAATGTGAGATCTTATCCATGAGGTAAGATTTCTGGGTTTGTTTTCTGTCTTTATTGTTGTGAACTTGATTTTTGTTGTTGTTGATTTTTTGAGGGCAAGTTTTTGAAAAGGAAGTTTCCATTCCTTTGACCTTGCCTGGTCTGACTCTTTTGACATTCAGAAAATTTTTTAATTATTGGTGTGTTTTTGTTTGCTGCTGTTTATTATTCACCTTGCCCCTGATTTTTGTCTTCTTTTCCGTGGACATGAAGAGCCCAACTTGTGCAGTCACTGCATAGAGTATGGGGCAGTAGAGAAGGTAGGTCCTGTGTCTCAGCCAGTCATTAATGGGGTGTGGCTGATACTTCAGGATGGTCAAGTCTTATATAATTGCCAAATGCAACTGGGATGTGAACTGTAAGTTATTTGGGCATTTCCCTCTGTATTCTGTGATTTCTATCTCATGTCTCCTTCCTTGCAGATTGTAAAACTTTCTGACCTAGAATTTTATACTTTTATCAGTAATGAAATAATCTCATTCTGAAAACAAAGATGTGTTTTAGGACTGAAATATTCCTGATGAATACTAATTTACATAGCACTTTCATCAGCATTAAAGTTTTTGAGAAATGATGACTGTCTCTGCCTACTAATGGATAATAAAGAATTTTGTTCTTGTTTGCTTTCATGAATTTAGATTTATTTGTCTCAGGTTTCAGGGTCATAGCGAATCATTAAGCACAGAAAAGGGCACACCTCTAAATTAGGAAAGATTGGGGTGTGAAGGTAATCACACCTTCAGAGAGCTATCCGTTGCCTGGAAAGGAAATTGCAGCTGTTATTTCCAGTGCTTTAATTAAGTAAGAAACTGGCCAATGCAGGCCTGTCAGTGCAGGCCTGACAAATAACCCATTTTAAGAAAACCTGTTGGGTGGAGGGCTCAATTGGAAATATGCAATAGAAAAGTATTCATTGTCATTAGAAAACAAATTTTCATTTTTGAAGTGTTGGAGGCCGGCTCCAACCGAGGTTGGGTCCCCAGGAGGGTGGAGAAGGCATCAGCGGGTTGCGAGGGGGAAAGAGGGAGAGTGAGAGACAGCATACACCAGAGAGTGTGATCAGGCTGTTCCGCTTTATTTCCCCCAAAGCAGGGTTTATATTTCATCAAAAATATGCTAGTAAGCATAACTTTAAAGAAAAATTAATTACAGACAATGGCAGGGTGATTACAGATATTCAGATGCATAATCAATTGCATACTTTGAGGAGAATCAAGGAACTTTGGGAAAATGTCTATTGTTTGATGTAAATTCCAGCAAGGTAGAGGACATAATCTTCAACCTTTGCCCTAGGCCTAGCATCGAGGCTGCTGTCTTAATACCTATTGTCTGAAACTAAGACCTTAATAAAAGAAAACATCTTTATGGTAATCTCTGGAGGAAATAATCTAAGGAACTATATACTGATTTTTCAAGGCAGGGAAGGAAAATAGGGGAAGGGATTAAATGTTCTTTGTTTTAAACATTAACCCTTGACCGGGCAAGGACACTTCACTATCAGAAGTACATCTAGGTGCCAGGACCTAATGATAAAGGCTAGTGCATGCAGGCATGGTGGTGAAACTTAATTATTGTTCTCACCTGAAATTATACTTAAATTATTTGCAAGCAGAAATACTGCATCCTGACTTTTATGGGTACACTTCCTTGAAGGCTCTTGACCCATAAAGTGACCTTGTCAAAACAGTATGGGCCTGTCTAGGCTGTGACATTGAAGGATTTAAAACAGGAGAACTTTTAGTAGAGAGCTTTTATAGTTTTGGTAGTGGGTAATTAAAGCTTGTTGGAAAAACTTTAGGCAGAGAATAGGAAAAGGGCTGTGTTTAAAATTTGTTGTCAGATAACTTGGTTCTAAAGTAAATAACCTATTTGTATCTTACTGAGAGGTGGCTTTTAGAAAGTTTCATTTCATTACCAAATTATCCATTTAAATTGTGTTCCTAGATTGTGATAGAGAATTTTGACAAAGATTGTTTGATAAAAGATTAAAGTTAAAAGGCATTTTTTACATATATTTCAAATATATTTACAGAAACAGAAAAGTAGACTTTGTAATGTACTACGTTGTTATTTCTTAGTAACAGAAATCTGTCAGTCTATTAACTTGCACAAATACACTTATTAGTATGGTGTTACTTTTATTCTGCAATGCACCACTTCATTTTGAACAGCTTTTGAAGTGAAAAGGATATTCAAAACACTGTACACATTTATTGTATAAAGGTTCATAAGTTTGTATATATGCTTACATTCATTGAACCACCATCACAAAGTAGTAAACGTATCTGTCACCTCCAGAAAATGTTTCATTTATATGCAGTTTTGTTTTTGTGCTTTCTTGTGTAAATATGATTTTGTATTATAGGAACCAAGAGCTAGCTAATTACAGTTGATAAAAGTTTTCTAAGGTCTATATTAAATGATTGATTTATATAGATCAAAATTTAAGTTTAAAAACATACACAAATGTTTCATTTCATAAAGCATTTTTTGTTGGTTTGTTTTGTAGTTATTTCTTCGCCTTTAGCATTATTTGTGAGTCATATTATTGTGAATGTTTGTAAAAATAGACTAGATACAGTGAGACATTGGTGTGCCTGCAGTTTTGGAAATCTGTGTTCAGCTATTATCCTTAGCTTGTTATTATAGCTACATCTTAACCAAATCCAGTATTACTAGGCAATTATCTGGAAATGTCATTTAAGTACTGAATGAAGCTTTTACCATGTAGAGTTAATTCTTATTATTGGAAATGCCACTTATTAAACCATTAAAGCTTTTAGTGTATACAGTAAATTCTCATTACTAGTTTGGTTTATAAAGTTACAGCAAAGGCTAAATCAGCAAATACTGAACTCTTTCTCCTGGGGAAGACACAGAGTCTCTGCTTGCAACATTTTCATCAACCATTTAAAGGATAACCCTGTTTTATGTGTGTCTCTGCTTAAAGAGATGTACTTAATATACATTGTTAACTAATACTAAAATTATGGCCAACAGCACTATAACTCTCCCATGAAGGAAACTTATTTAACACAGGTATTTTCTCCATAGGCACATTATGAACTTATAGGAATATTAGACAGCACTTAGCACCGTGCATGGGGGCTATTTTAAAGGTAAACATCACCCACATAAAACAAAAAATAATGTGAAAAACATGCTGTGAAAAGGACACTCACTTACATTATGAGAATTGAAATGGGAATGTGCCTATTGGGTGACTTAATTTTTTCCCATTAATTATATATTGTTATTTTACACCCTCATTGTTTTTTCACAGTGTAGGATTTCTCCCCTCAGGTGTGGTCTCCATAGTTTTCCCACCACCAAAGTACCCATAGTCATCCACATAGTGCATTGTGCTCTCACTCTGTTTTCTCCCCTCTCATTACCCCCTCCCCTGCTGGATGCCTTAGATTTGTGGTCAGCTTTCCAGGATCAGTTTTAAAGTTTGTCTTTGTCTGATGCTTTATTTGGTTTCTCTATATTACACATGCAGGTGAAACCATCTGTATTTATGTTTATCCTCCTGGCTTACTTCACTTAGGATAATCCCTTCCAGTTCTATCCACATTGCTGCAAATGGCTTGAGTTTATCTTTTTGATCACTGAATAGTATTCCATTTTATATATGTATATACCACATTTTGATTCACCCATCTGTTCTGGGCATTTTGTAAATAGTGCTGCTGTAAACATAGGAGATCGTTTTCTTTCAAATCAGTGTTTTTGTATTCTTTGGGTAGCTATGAATGGAATTGCTGGCTCATATGTCCTAATCTTTTGATGAATCTCCACACTTCTTTCCATTGGGCTGGGTCAGTCTACATTCCCACCAACAGTATGAGAGTGTTCCTTTTTCTCCACACCCTCACCAGCTTTTTTTTTTTTTTTAAATATGGACCATTCTTTCAGCTGTGAAGTGTTATTTCATTGTGGTTTTCATTTGCATTTCCCTGATGATAAGTGATGATAAACATTTTTTTCATATGCCTGTTGGCCACCTGTATGTCTTCTTTGGAGAAGTGCCTATTTAATTCTTCTTTCCATTTTTTGATTGGCTTGTTTGTTTTCTTTTTATTGAGTTGGAGAAACCCTTTGTAGATCTTTGATATCAGTCCCCTTTTCAGATTATTATTTAAATTCATTAAACTTTAGTATGAGAGAGGGGGGAAATTTAGTATATTACCTTTGAGGTAGTAATTTCCCCTCTGACTCAGAGACTTTAGTTTCACTAACATTTTCTTAAATAGTCACATAAAACTAGTGGCTAAAGTATTAAACAGTACAGATCTACACTTTCCACATGCAATCAATTTTATTCATGTCTCTTTATCCTGAGCTAGTGATCGTTTTTGCATTTAGAACATGTATTACACTTTGATACTGTATTACATCAAAATGATGTACCTGATCTAGAATGCCAGTTTTTGCCATTAGATCAGTGGGGATAATCTCTCAAGTGTGGGTTACTTTCTTGATTTTTTTTTTCCTTTTGATGTACATAAGCTGTGATAGGAAGCTGACTCTTGTTGGTCACTTTTGCCTATAGGTACATTATCTTAATTTTATAAGATTTGGATGCTGAGGTCTGGAAAAACATATCAGAGTAAATAGCAACTGATGAGGGAATTTTGCTTCATACACTTTGTGTTCTGTTCAGTGGTATCATTGCCATATTTATATAACTTTGTGCTTTATTTCCTTTCTGTTCTAGTCAATTTTAAAATGTTTTGTGGTCAGTTTTATGGCAGATTTTTTAGTTATGACATTTCTTGTATTTCAGTATATTGCCTAATTTTCAGGTCTAGTCAGCAGCAGTGGGCTTTGCTAATTTAAAGCTACTTTCTGCCAAAGGACCTGTTTCAGATATGACTTTATAATAGTTCATTCCAGATGGGATGTTCTTTTAATATCTGCATATATTAGTTTTAGTTCCTATCATATTTTTGATGTAATACAGTATCAAAGTGTAATACATGTTCTAAATGCAAAAATGATCACTAGCTCAGGATAAAGAGACATGAATAAAATTGATTGCATGTGGAAAGTGTAGATCTGTACTGTTTAATACTTTAGCCACTAGTTTTATGTGACTATTTAACACTTGACAGGTGGCTTGTTCAAACTGAGGTATGCTGTTTAAGTATAAAACACATCCCAAATATAAGTGATTTATACAAATAAAAGAATGTAATTTCTCATTAATATTTTATATGATTACTTTTTAAGAATATTAATTGAAACTGTATTATTGAAATTAACTTGTTTGTTTTTACTTTTTCATGGTGAGTACTAGAAAACTTAAAGTTATGTATGTGATTTGTATGTATAGCTTTCATTGTATTTCCACTGGGTAGTACACAGTAAACAACTGATAGAATTGTTATTCTGGATGTTTAAAATATATAGCCCCTTTCTTTTATTTCCTTCTCTCATCTTTTTTCCCTCTTTTGAATATACCTGTAATGTTGTCCTGTTGGGTAGAAGGTAAGAAATATAATAAGCTTATTCAATGATCAACTCTCTAGTGACCCACCAGCCATACTTCTCATTATAGGTAGTTATTATGCACTTCTGTGAAAGCTCCCAAGATACCAACTTAGTAAAAACTGGATAATATGAGACCATATTTTTTGATGTCATGAAGTTAAATCAATTGACAATTTTGAAAACTGACACAGGGCCTCCCTGGTGGCGCAGCGGTTAAGTGCTGCGCTGTGGAGCTGTCGGCAGCAGCCATGCGAGTTCGACGCCCAGCCTGGGAGATTCCTACATGGTGTGGCAGACCTCTCCTGCCTCGCCTGCTGCTCCCCTCAGCAGTGTATTTCTGATCTGCCTATTCTTCTCCCCACTCTGTCTCTGGTGAACCCTCTCACCACCCCACACCTCTGGCCTGTACCCCAGCTTCTATGTATAAATAAATAAATCTTTTAAAAAAATTATTTAAAAAAAAGTGACGCAAACTGATAAAATGGCTTGAGAATTTTCTATTCAGAGTTTGAGGTGTACATAGTTTGAAATGAATAGCAGCAATCCTTGTTTAAGTAGGAGTTCCTTTGGATTTGAAACTGTCAACAAAATCTGAGTGTTTCTGGAGTGTCCAGCAGTGCTATGAGTTTTAAAAAGTTGGATGCAAAGATGGAGTCAATGTAGGAAATATTCTGTCCTCTATTCATTTTCTTGGTTTAGCATCAAGTTCATTATTTGCAAACTTGTTTTGTGGTGGTATTTTAAAAAAATTTAAAATTTTTCTTTATTATAAAAGCAACATTTTACTCTGACAAATTTGGATATACAAGATTATATTCATCTTATTTCAATATAATGTCCATCACAATTCAATTGAGTTATATCTAATGTAGCATTCATATGGGTGTATAATATGTATGTGTGTATATGTATGTTTATGTAGTCTTTTAAACAGTAATTGAACATATGAAAAATCTTTAGGCAGCAATGGAAATCACCTTTTAATATCTGTTTAGTAAAATATGTTGGATGGAGAATGTTTGTAATTTAAGAAGAAATAGGCTCAATCATAAATTTTCTGATTGAGGAGAGAAACAGTGCATTCTGACTCAGAAATAATGTTATTTTAGTGATAATTACTGTGCTACTTTTCTTCAAAGAGCTACTTTGACTTTTATTATTTCTTCTGAACTTTTTGCCAAGGATGTCTTTCTTTTCCATTTATTCCATGGGGTTGATTTTAAATTTGCTTAATTTTATTAGATAAAAAAGTGATTTGGTAGGAAATAATTGCAGTTTGATTTCTTGTTCATTAGTGGGATCAGCTTGGGCGCTTTGTTTGCATTGGTTTTCTCTGTGTTGAGTCAGTATTTGTTGAAGTGTTACCAAGTAGAATATGGAGTAAGCACTGAGGTCTAAGATCTTTCTCTACATTATTTAGTCTTTCAGCCCACCCCACCATTTTGACTCAAAGGAAGGGGAACTTACAGCAAGTTATATTTTGCCAGTTTTCTTTTATTGATTCAATAACTTTATTTTAATAGCATTTTCTCCACTTCACTGCCCCCTAACTCAGAAAAGATTATTCTGTGATTTCTTTAAAGAGGCCTGGGTAACTATAACTGTTAAGATAGAGAATTTAGATTTACAACTTCCACTAATAAAATATTGTAGTGGAAGGCTACAAGATATTTTCAAAAATAAATGTTTTCTGAGTTCTGATGATCCTGCCGATTGTTTTATTATGTGTAAAGATAATAACTACCATCAGATGCATATTTGGGATCTCAGTTAACATCTATGGTGCCTTTGTGTAAAGTGGAGGACATGCCTTCTGTGTGGGCATAGCCTTCACCAGGGCACCCGACTTCATCAGTGTAGTGTGGGCTGGATTTTAAGACTCCACTTATCCCCCTCAGGAGAGTATGTTTATATAGTGTTCAAATTGTATGCCCTTGTAAGAATTCCTTATGAAATGTCTTATATAGATATGTTATGTAATTTAATTTTTCAGACATTTCATATCCACCAAAAATTAAAACTCATGCAGCTATTGGTTTTACTAGAAATATTTATTTTTACTACAATTTACAATTTTTTATTTTCATAGATGAGGAAACTGAAATTATGAGAGGCCATGTAACTTGTATGGTGATGCATGACTGGTAAACGGTGGAGTAGGGGGTCACACTTAGATTGGTGTAGCTCAGAATCTCAGCTCTTTACTACCATATCCTAATTTCTATACCATTTTTATGGCCAAAAGATAAGAGAAGTAATGATATATAACCTATAATTTTAAGTTGTATGTTTTTAGTTACCATATTATAAAGTATGACAGCATTAATTAAAATGCCTCTCTGTTTTGACAACTTTAGAGTTTTTAAGTAATATCTTTTATAGAATTTCCATTGGTTTTCCATTTATGAACTGTAATGGCACTCATCTATGGATGGTGTGGTAACATCATCTCAAGAGAAATAGTAGAGGCACTAGCCTATTGAGGCCCTTCTCTCTTCTAAGAGTCATCTCTTTTTTAATTCCCTAAAAACAGTAGGGATTTTTCATGGTGCAAATGTAAAAGTTCTTAAAGCCTTCAATAGAATTGTAATAAAAATATATGATAATATATTATTTGACTATTCCCAAACAAATGTGAGAGTAGCCTTCCTTAGGCAGCCTATCATTTCAGTATTTTAGTTCTGTGTTAATATTAACACAGATGGAAATTATAGGTAGTACCTCTGATAGTGTGTTTTTACTACCTATGTTACTGCTTTATTTTTTACCATTCATATCTGTAAAATAAGTTTAGTTCAACTTGAATTTGAGTTTCAAAGATTTCTTTACTACAAAGATGGTGAAACTTTTGGTGGATGTGGCAAGTACCAAAAATCTTGATTTTAGTCCCCACCTCCACCTTGGAAAAAATGCTTGTTAATAAAAATATGTAGGAAATGTTAAATGTAAATTCCAATGTGAAGTTTGATAATATCCATAGGCATAGATTTTATTTCTAAAACTAGAAAAAAAATCCTTTGGAGAAATGAAATGCTTTGAATTTGGGCTTTTTCTTCTTTCTTGTAAATGAGTTTATCTGGAAGGAGCTTCAAAGGAAGTGTCTATAAAATGAGTTTTATACACTGAGATTTTAAAGGGTGTTCTTTAAAGCTTTCCTAGGTTTATTGGAGAAAAATAGAAGAGCTAATAAATCTCCACAAATATCTTCATTCTAGTGTGGGGAGTGTTAATAGGCTGCTTTAAAGATGATTTTATAAAACACTCTGTGAACACACTATGCTTATTAGATTGCTTTACAACCAACAGTTACCTTGAGCCTTTTTATGCTAAGAATTGAGATGACAGGAGAAAGGATTTAGGACCACTAATCTTTTCTCCCTCCTCTTGGTACAGGCCCTTTTACCCTTTTCCTGGAATCTTAGATTAGTCCCTTGCCTGACTTTCTGCATTTCCTCCCCATCCTTCTTTATCCCAAAGCAGCAGGATGCTTCACAGACTATAACATCAAATTCATATTCCTCTGGCATTCAGGCATTCAGAGCTCTCACATAATCTGTTCTCACTTTCTAAGCCTTTCCTCCTATTACTCCATCTCATACTCTGTACTCCCAAGCCACACTGTTTCCTCACAGTTCCAACAATAAATACCACCATTTATTCCTTAGTGTTTTTTTCTATAATGTTCCCCTGTGTGGAATACCTTTGTTTATTGTACCCTACTTTTGTTCTTTTTGTTGAAATCGTACTCGAGGATCTCTCTTTCCTCTGTATTAATATTAACACAGATGAATATTGTAGGTAATACTTCTGATGGTGTGTTTCTACTACATATGTTACTGCTTTACTTTATATTATTTGTATCTGCAAAATCAGGTTAGTACTACTTGAATCTGAGTTTCAAAGATTTCTTTACTACAAAGATGGCGAAAGTTTTGGTGGGAGTAGAAACTTCTCTAGGATCTGCCTGGCAGAGATCACAGTGTTTCCTCTACTTAGTGATTAAACTTGTACCTTTTTTTGTAGTAATTATGGCATTGTGCCTCACATGCTTGTTAGTTGATTGAATGTCTTATCTATCATATGATGAAGATAAATGCTCGTGTGGGTTATTTTTATTTTTAATAATTAACAAAAATGGGGAGTGCAAACAAATATTTGAGTTCATGAACCAGTGAATTCAGATATATTTTCTTTCCTCCCAACTATTCTGAATTTAGTGTACTACTAATTTAGTGCTGTTTCTTTACATTTATTAAATAGTTTTTCTACATGCCTCTTTGTCCTTCCTTCCCTTTCTTTCTCATTATTGAAGAGTAACTTTGAGACACTGTATATTCCTTTCCTAAGAAAAAGATGATTCTCTGGCACAAGCATTGTGTAATGAACAAAATCAGGATATTTTGCAGTGATACTTTATTCCTATCTAATCTACAGCTCATATTCAAATTTCATCCGTTGTGTAAGCCATAACCTTTATAGCTGTTTCTTCCCCCGCCCCCCCTCACCTTAGTCCAGGATAGAGTTAAGGTCCCATGTTGCACTTTGTTAGGTCTTTTGAGCCTACTTAAATCTGTAATAGTTCCTTAGTCTTATTTGTCTTGATTTTGACACTTCTTATTGTTTTGTAGACTGTCCCTTAAATTGGATTTGTGGAATGTTTCTTCATGATTAAATTGAAGTTGTAAGTTTTTGATGCAAATAACATATGTAGTATTATGTCCTTCCCAGAACTTAAAATGTTAACTTTAATTATCAGACTTTAGGTCTGTCAGAATCTTCCACTATAGAATTACTTTTTCCCCCCTGTGTAACCAATTAGTAATTTGTGGGCAAATAATTTTGACTACAGAAATGTCTAGGCCCTCATTAAATTTTTACCTACTAGTTTTAGCAACCACTAATAATTTACTAACATTATTCCTTCTGTGATTATTAACTGATGTTCTATTGAAAAGATCTTTCTCTGTTAATTAAAATGTGAACTGATAAATTCTTATTTTAGGCAATAGTATTTGATTATTTTGATTATTTTGATACACAAATTGGCCCAGATTTGGCTACTCAAAATCCCTTCAAGCTTGCTACTGTGTTAATTTTAACTTATTCATTTGTTTTTTGAACATTTCCTTACTTCTAGTACAAAATGTTCTAGGTTTATTGTATACATTATATGCTTCAGTCCTTGCATAAGTCTTTTCTATGAGAAACACTTATTACTTTAATGAAGAATGGTATGTAGAAACTGAGGCCTGAATGTCAGTGCACGTTTGTCAATTGTCAGTTCATTGGTGTCATTTTTTTCTAGATCCTTTTAGTAGATAGAAAATGTGTGCTTGTGTGTGTATATATATATAAAATGAACATTATATACATCTATATCTTACTAGTTCTTTATTCATATTAAAAACTACAAATCTATACTGATAACTTCTAATCTAACAGCTCAGGGTACAATCACGTCTTTCTTCTTTCTGTATTTGTAACTTTTTTTTCAACAGTGAGAAACCTGGTTTCAGTTATAATCAATGTTTGTACTCATTTACTTAAGTCTAAAATGTACAGAAAGCAGTTCCAAAATTTCTAATTCACACCTTTGCAAAAAGAAAACATGTTAACTAGAGCTCAGTATTTATTTACTTTTCTGAGTTACAGTGTCCACACATACCACTCCAGAAATCCCTATTGTACAGTTTGAGTTTTGACAAATGCACATAACTTTGTGATACATATCTATCAAGACAGAATATTTCCATTACTCAAAAATTTCCCTTGTGTTTCTCTCTTGAACCCTGCTTCCAGGAGGAAATAACTTTCTCTTTTAACGATAGTTTAGTTTTTTTTTTTTTTAATTTTATTTATCTGTATGTCTACTCATTCCAGTACCATAGTATTTGAATTGTGGTAGCTTTTTTTTTTTTTTTTAATTTATACATAAAAGCTGGGGTACAGGCCAGAGGCGTGGGGCGGCGAGAGGGTTCACCAGAGACAGAGTGGGGAGCAGAACAGGCAGATCAGAAATACACTGCTGAGGGGAGCAGCGGGCGAGGCAGGAGAGGTCTGCCGCACCATGTGGGAATCACCCCGGCTGGGCGTCGAACTCACATCGCCGCTGCCGACAGCTCCACAGCGCAGTGCTCAACCGCTGCGCCACCGGGGAGGCCCAACGATAGTTTAGTTTAACCAGTTGCAGAACTTTATATAAATGGAAATACATACATACATGTATATATGGGGGGGGGGCTTCCTTCACTTGCCACCATGTTTTTCAAATTCACAGTTATAAATCTACAGTTTATTTTTATTGCTGAGCAGTATTCCCTTGTGTAGTATATAATTTGTTTATCCTCTTTTCTGTTGATAGACATTTGGGTTGGTTCCAGTTTTTAGCTAGTTCGAATTAAGTGACTGTAAACATTTTTGAGTAAGTCTCCTTTGTGGACATACTGTTTTTATATTTATGGTATAAAATATAAGCTAGAGTTTTAATTAACAGTATAAGAAACTGCCAAATGCTTGTTCCAAGTGGTTGTATCATTTTTCACTTTCATCGGCAAGATATGAGCATTCCAGTTGCTTCACATCCTTGTTAATATTCTGACTTTTCAGTGTATTTAATCCTAGTCAGTCTAGTAGATGTGTAGTAGTATCTCACTGTGATTTTATCAGTATTTCTCTGGTGACCAATGATGAAAGTACTTTTTAATGTATATTGTCATTTGTATGTCTTTGTGAAGTTTTTGTTGAAGTCTTGTACTGATATTTAATTTCATCTTTTTCCTTTTTCACTATTGAGTTGGAGCTCTGTGTGTGTGTGTACATGTACATATACATATACATATACAAAAATATATAAAGTGTTTTTGCCAGAAGTATATTGTCAGAGTACTTTCTCCCAGGCTGTGACTAGTGTATTATTTTTTCTTAAGATTATATTTTGTTAAGCGGGAATTTAAAACTTCAATAAAGTCTTATTTACCTTTTTTCTTCTTTTGTAATTGTTACTTTCTGTATCCTGTCAGATAAATCCTTACCTAGCCCTTGTCACATCATGAAGGTATTCTGCTTTTCTAATAAATTTTCCTTTTTCACTTTTTAAATTTTATTTATTTTCTTTCATTTTTTTAAAATTGAGGTAACAGTAGTTTACAATACTGTATATGATTCAGAAGTTTAAGATCCCACCTCTTCAGATAAATGATACCACACTAAGGCATCGGTAGTCTTCCAGCATAATCCATTGGGATTTCTAGTTTTAACTTTAACATTTAGGTCTGGGGTTCATCTATAGGTATGTATAGGTATGGCAACAGGATTTGAAGTTTATTTTTCCATATGATTATTCTATTGTTGAAAATAATTTTTCCTCCCATTGAGTTATTTTGACACCATTTGGAAAATCAGTTACTCATGTGTTAATTCCCTGAACAATTTTAATTGTGAACGTGACTTTGCTTTTCATTGTGCTACCATTTTTTATTTTACATGGCATTCATAAAACTCACTCAGCTTTTACCTGGGGGGTCATTTATTGTGATTTGACCACCCTCTTCTTCAAATGCCAATACAAATTGTTTGTGTTTTGCTTTGGGGTGAAATCTATCCCTGGGATCTGGTATATATACCATTTGCTTCTCTTGACGTTGTCCTTTTGGCATGTAGAAGACCTTCTGGGTAGATTTTTTCTCATCTTATTTAGGTAATGTAGTTTAAACAATGTAATAAATCAATCTTTCATTTTTCTCAAAGCATTATATGCCATGATTTTATAGTAAATACATTAAGGGCAACTGACATGCTTTTCTTCCCTTTTTGGGGGTGGGTTTCATCTATATGATGTAGATGTATAGAGTTTTTATATAAGCTGTCTCACTGTGGGCTCAGGAATGAGTGGCAATTTTATCTTTGTGGTCACATTTCATAAACATTTGAAACCTTTAAAAGCGTAGACATGGCTGAAATTTGCCACAATGGGTACCTGCACTCAGCCCATAAAATATGCACACACATGTGCATATATACAGTTCTCTGATTTCTTATAAAAATTAGGAAGCCACCTTGGAGATCTAGTAGTAGCTCTGGGCTACTGCAGAGAGTAATCATACCTCTCCGTCTTACTGCTTACTGTTTGGGATTCATTTTCCCAAGGTTAGCAATTTTCTTCCATAATCTACTATTTTCCTTTGGAGGAAACTACTAAATTGTTTTATTTTTCTCTTATTTTAGACCCTTCGTGCATAGCGTTTTTAGGACTTCATCTCCCATTAATTTGCCCTCTGGCTTTCATGGTAAGAATGCATTCTTTGTCATTAGGGGCACAGCTGATGATGTGCCTCTAGTAGCCATCAGCATGCGACCTTGACAGTGTGTGTTAGGAAAAAATGTGTTGGGTGACTGTTGTTATCTCTTATCCATGGCAGCTGAGCAAGAATAATGGCAGATGACAGGGCAGGCAGGCCCAAGGCTCCCAGGAAGAGTTGCTTTCTGCAGCATCTTGTGCACAATGACCTGTCAGAGATGCTGAGAGTTTGTGGCAAGAGCTCCACATGGCTGACTAAGCAGCAGCATTATGTTTGGAATGTGGACATGTATTGAATTTGTATTAGCTTCTTTTGTAAGGCAAAGTGCAAGTACATAATGAAATAAGTAACGTGTGTAGAAACATTGATTTTTGTTTCATACCGGGGCACAGAGGCCAGGCCTGTTCTCTGATTGGTGTTCAAATGGGGGCCGATCTTTAGCCTGCAGCTACTTTGCATTCGTTGGAAACGAGCACATTCTTCCTTTGTTGTCCCTATCCATCCAGGAAAGAGGGGCATCTGTTGTCATATCCATTATTTATCTGCGAGAAACAGCTTTACCTAATTATTTTCACTGCTGCTAGAGGCCTGGCTTGGCTCTTTCCCTTTTGAAAGGATAATAGAACTCAGTGCTGTTAATATGTTTTAATTAGAGAGCTCATGGCACAGCCAGCACTGCATATTTAGTTTTTCAGATGGCTTATAGATAGGAGCCTCTACAGCAAAAAGAGAAGCCTGGGAGCAGGCATGTTTCCTTAGAGCCACGTTCAACTCTCACGGCAGCTGAGCAAGTACATTATTTTCTCATCGCCATTATTCCTGTCTCTTCCTGCCAATATGGCAAAAACATGCTTTCTAGGTTATTTCATGTGTTTCCTTTGTATTTTGCCTTTCCCAGATTTGAGGGGAAAACCAACATTTTACTCCAGCATGGGGCAATGCACAATCTGAGAGAGTGTTATTTCAGTTGTTGACATGGAGAGCTCTAGTTCTTTCATTTTAAAACAAAGCATTTGGATTGCAGTGAGCTTCCAGGCACTTTTGAGCTCTTAGAATTGTTCATGAAGGTTGAGGTTCTGGAGATTCATAAGCCATAACATCAGAAATCCAGGACCTAAGGAAAGGGGAGTTTGGCTGGTACCATGTATACAAATGGCCTTGGAAAAAGGGTAGTTTGAGCTGGTCCCTGCAGTGTTACTCTGTCTTTGCCATTGTAAAAAGTCAGGGCAGGGCTTTCTAACATCCCACATTTTCCCTTATCCTTCTTTGGAAGCAAACATATTAAAATGTGTTTCTGAAAACTTTCATCTTCAAAAGTCTATACTGCTATGTGAGATTTGTTGGGTAGATGGTGTCATTCTCTTTTGAGGAACGTAAGCCTAATCCCTGAGAGGTGAGGTGACTGTCCCAACAATTGTCACTCTGCTGGTGCTTGCCAAGGCCGGAGGTGAGCACCTGAATTTCTAACTCTCGATACTAAATGTGTCACATGGTGATATAATAACAGAGATGTCCTTTATGATTCCCTTTTGTTCTTAAGAAAGCTCACAGTTGATATCATAAGAAGCATTCCTTGTATTTTAGATCAGTGAAATGCACTGCGTTACCAGTGCTACAAAGCAGGGCCTACTGGGAAAGGGAAGATCTGTAGAACTTGTGTAAATCTTCCTATTCACCCTTCTGGAGAGGGCAAAGTTGTGTTGTAAATATTGCCCTCTTTCCTCTTGGGATGACCATTCATTATTCATTTTCTGTCTCTATGTACCCCTCCCTCCTTGCTCCCCCAAATAAAAACCCACATGTACAATGGGAAGTTTTGAAGGATGCAATTCATCCTTTGCCCGGAGTAACTGTTGGCTGGTAACTCACTGAAATGTCCTGTGCTTTACTGAAGTGAAGCTCTGGGGTTAGAGCACTTAGGTGTGGAGAGAGTAGAGGTATCTCACTCTACATGTATCAGGTTTTACAGAATCCTAAAGAACTGGGTATAAGAGGGTGGTGTTATTTACCTGAGGATCTTGAAGTTAGGCTCTAGTACTTAGTTGAGTGAGAGGCATTACTGGACTGTCCTGGAGATGTACTTCGACAGGAGGTTGAGTTCTACTTACTGCTGCTGGGAGCTCAAGGGAGTTCAAAGATTCTCATTTCAGCATCTTGTGTTCCTTTTTGGGATCAGTGCCTGAGAGCATGCTTTGCCCACACCAGGAATACTTTGGTGCAAGAAGTCTTAGGTATTCAGCATTCAACACAGGGGCAGATCATGCCAGTGGCTACAGTTATTTGTCACTGGTATCAGATTAAGAAGTAGCAATGACCAACAGACTGGGGACTGCTGCTGCCCATCTTCCCTTCAGCCCCTTGCTGCCTCCTGGATGTCCTCAATAGAGCCAGTCCCTGGGATAGTGAGTTAGGAGAGCATTCCAAGCCCTTCCCATTTTGGGTGGAAACTGGTAACAAGTGTAACCAACCTCTGTTAGAAGAACTGCACACCCTGGTTTTGAACTGGGTTGGACTAATATTTAAACTCTGAGCCTGGAAGCATTTTTGAATTGGACTAAGATATGTTTGATTGGCAAGTTGAATTTTAACCTTTGCCTAGATGGATGGAATTCTTGATTTAGGGATTGGTAACATTCATTGAAAAAAAAAATTAAAGCCCTGTGTTGAGATTCTTCAGTCAAATCTAACAGAAAAAATCAGCACTGATTTGAAACTCTTGTGGATCGCAGTTTATTCCATTTAGTTCAGATGTGCATAGAAAATAAAGCTGCTTCATTTTTCTTTTTTTTAATATATATTTTTATTGTTATTTATGTCTTTTACATTTTGTATTCCCCTTGGGTAGCCCACCACCAATTCACCCGTGATCCATCTCCATGGTCCCTGTGCTCTTTTCTATTCCATTTTGTGCCCTTTTCCTTCCCTCTCTTCCCCCCGCCCCCCTCCCTCTGCTGATTGTCTCTCTCCTATTTGGCTCCCCTATATTCCTGTTATAAGTGAAACCATTTGATATTTTTCTCTTTCTTTCTGGCTTATTTCACTGATCATGATCCCCTCTAGGTCCATCCATGTTGCTGCGAATTGCATGTGTTTGTCTTTTTTGTATGCTGAATAGTATTCCATTGTGTATATGTACCACATCTTCTTGATCCAGTCTTCTATTTTTGGACATCTGGGTTGCAGCTTCATTTTTCTTAAGTCTCCTCAATCTGTCTTACAACACATCTATCCCTTCTGGGGCTTTAGCTTAACCAAGGGTCTTTCCACTCACCTTTTTCCTCACACTAACCCTTCTTTTCTCCTCACACTGATTTGGGAGCCTGATAGGGTGGGCTTTCTGCTTTTTTTTTTTTTTTTTAAACATTTTATCAATGTTTCCTATGTGATTTCCTGGCAGAATAATTTCTAGGCAGCCTAATTTAGGAATAAAAACAATCAACAATTTACTGTTATCGCTGTTGCACCCAATCTCATTTAATCCTCTTCCAGTTCTGAGCCGCATCATTTTCTTTTATAAATAAAGAATGTTATCTAGATGAAGTTCAGAGAAGTCAGGGCAATCTCCCAGGTCATACATTTAGTAAGAAACAGAACTGAGATTTAAATTCCTTACTCCATTATGATGTCTCCGCTTCTCTCCAGAATGTGCAGTTCTAGGTCAGCACTCTAAAGAGTACACCAAATTTGCCAGAAATTCAGTGCAGCTACATTTTTATATGGGTCAGTGGATATTTTGTTCTCCTGATGGAAAAACATCAAAATGATAGTGCTTTTCTTACATATTTAGCCAAGCTGAATGCTTGTGATATGAAGCCAGCTAGTGGGTTTATTTCCTATTGTATATTCTGCACGATATGTGCAGTATGAATGCACTTGCTTATGTTAAAGGGCAGAGTAATGACAGCAGCAGCAGCAAAGTAAATGGCTGAATCAGAACCCCCAGCAAATCAGGGACATTGCAAGGCTGAGTCAGACGCTGATGATGAATCAGTTAATGACCCCAGGTTGTTCTTTGGTACGCTCCTTCAGGCATCTCTGGCACAAATTGTATTTACAGGACACCTTCATGTTTACTGGAAAAGGGATTCATGTCCTTTTTCATTCCTGATTTGGATAACTACCCTTCAGTGTTGCAGGAAAGGGCTGTTTCTCAATAGCCAGCTATTGCATGTGCTACCTTCACCTTTCTTGTCTATTTTTTTAAGCATGCAGTTTCGTAAGAGAGAGCCCAGCCTTTATATTAAGCAGGACAGTATTACAAGGGGCAGTGTGATGGCTTTCAGGGATGGCCATTCAGATGTCACATTTAGCTTTCAGTGGTTTATGCAGCATTTTGCCTTGCATATGGTACTAATATGTTCTCTGTGTGGTTAATCTGGCTCTTCGGCTTGCGTTTTCCAGTCAAATCCAGGAAGATCCATATGGTACTGTTTTCATTCTTGCATCATCTTTCCTAGTTGTTGACCTTTAGACCTGAAATTGGTCTGTTATGAACACAGATGAAATATGAATGAGAATCCATGTGCGTATGGATCTTTGTTATGAAAATGCAGAGTTTACCCTTAGTGTTTTAAATACTAAAGTCAAATTATTCTGAACCACAGGAGTTTACATGGAGGAATAGAACCTGTTTAATGAATAAGAGTAAGTTCAGCCTCTTAAGATACAGGTAAAATATGATGTTAAAACTGTACTGAGCGTTGCCATTGTAGAAAGAGCTTATTACTCTTTTCTCTGGGGAGGCTTATTGTTTGTAGGTGTTTTTGATTAAGCTGGGTGTGCTGTCTCCATAAGCTGTTGCATAATCCTAATGAGTAGAGCAGAAAGGAGAAGCAGAAAACATGATGGTAGGAACTGACCTAATTTTCTACCTTATGGTAATTTCAAGTCATTTATATCCTTTACTCTACATTGTATATATATGCTCCATTGATTTTTATAGTTGAATAATCAAAATATTAATTGATAGAATATATAATAAAATCCATTGGGTTACCTTAGAGAGTTTACTTATGGGTATATATATTTTTCACTTTAATTATTTCCCTTCTAAGAATTCTGTGGGGTAAGTTTCTTTGCTCCTATAGCAGAACAAGGTACATAATAGTAATTAAAACTCTGTTTCCCAAAAGTGATAAGAAATCAAAATACTAAATAACCTGCATAAATCAAATAGGATTACTTGATCGGTATTCTTAGGTGATTACACTGGGGAGTGCCAGCGAAAGGCCATTGGTGCCAAAGTAGGGATTTTGTCAGCTGTTTTTCTTGGCTGATATCGACTGGATAATTTATTAGGTATTTATTTTTTTTAAATTGAGTTAACATTGATTTACAACTCTGAATATGTTTTAGAAGTACATGTTTACACCTCTTGAAATATGTTTCCACACCTGCCCACTACTGAAGTGCCACTAACTCTCCGCAATAATCTATTGGGACCCCTTTCCACTTTCTTTTCATTGTGTTTGGTAATATTTCTTTTTGGTAACCTCAGTTCTGTAATTGCATTCCAAGAGTTTCCTTTGACTACCTTGTCTGTTCCTTTGTATTTTTATATCCCACATATGAGTGAAATCTTTTATTATTTGCATTACTCCTTCTGATTTATTTTGCTTAGCATAATCCCCTCCAGTTTCACTGATGTCACACATAGTGGGATTTCACTTTTTCTTTTTTTAAAAAAAGGAAGTTGAGTAGTATTTGATTGTATTCCTTATCTATACCACATCTTTATCTATTCATCTGTCTTTGGACACTTAGGTTGGAGATTCCATAACTTGGAGATAGTGATACTTTATTAAGTATCTCTTTTTAACCCCCTTTTACAATTGTGAAATATGGATAAAACCAAAAGTGGTAAGAAAGGAAATGGAAATAAAACCAGTTAGGTACTTTTTTTGTTAACCTCATTAACATGTCAATAAGTTTGAGAAAAAGTGTATTTTAAAACTAGAAATTGAAGCATAAGTTCTTTGAGATTATCCAGCCTGATGGCCTTCTGGTTGGAACTATACCACAGCTCTCAGGTTCTCTGGCCTTCAAACTTAGACTGGAGTGAACCATCATTCTCTTGGATCTCCAGCTTGCCAACCACAGAGCTTGGGATTTGCCTCCATTATTGCATGAAGCAATTCTTTATAATTTCTCTTTGCCTACATGTCCTGTTGGTTCTTTTTCCCTGGAGATCCCTGACTAATGCAATTGGTTTTTACCAGGGAATGAGAAGAGGGATGAATAGGAAATGACAACTAAGGGATAAGTGGTTTCTCCCACTGCTCTGGTTTCTTCTTGGGTTTCTTTCTTGCTAGAGTTGATGAAAAAATTCTATAATTCAATAGTGGTGATGACTGTATAACCTAATGAATGTCCTGAAAGCTACCTTATTTGTACACTTAAATTGATAAACTTTATTATCTGTGAATTATAACTCAATTTTTAAAAAGTCAGAATGCGTCTAGAATACACTTTCCTATCTTGCCTGGAAAACCATACTAGCCCCCGAAGTGGTTGCCCTGTTTCCTTCTCCACTTCTCTCTTCTGGGCAGCAGCCAGTGTGCTCTTTTAAGAAAAAAGTTTTTCAAGTCTTTCTACTTCAAATTCAGTAATGGCTTTCATCAAACTAAAGATAAAAACCAAATTCCATCTTTTAAATAACCTTTCCCTTTCAGAGGCAGCTCTCCTGCCTGCCTGTGACTGTGCAGGTGCCTCTCTTTTTCTTTCTCTTTTTCCTAATAATACTCTCCTTTAAAGATGTTAAAAAAAAAAATCCACACTCCATTTCATGGTATACAAGACCTATCTCATGGCCTCCCTACCTCTCATTTCACACCATTCTTTTTCTGGTTCCCCAAAACTGTAGTCAAGTTTGTGTTCCTCAAACATTCTACCCTTGTTCTTCCTCTGAGCTTTTGTACCTGCCCTTCCTTTTGCTGGGAATGTTCTTTTGGCTCCTTCTCTTGTGGGTAGCTCCTCCTCCCAGGCCTTGTCTTCCTCTCTTCTTGCTCCTCCTCCCCCATGACTGACTCCACCTCTTTCAGATCATGTCCTAAGTTCCACCTTCTATGAGTACCTTATCTAAAGATCTAAAGTAGGGTACCCTGTTTTCATCTTGTATCACAGCCTTGATAATTTGTTATTATAGTTGTTCATATTTTGTCTATTGAACTAGATCATAAGTTTTCTGAAAGTGAGGAATTTGACTGTGATTCTCATTAAGTTCTCTCACGTTTAGCTCAGTGACTGGTTTCATTGTGGTCAAGTGTGTGGCTCTGGGATGCAAATGACCTGCTTTCCCTACACTATCTCTGTGACTATATTATTTGTATTGATAGTTCTCCTTCTATAATAAGGGAAATTTATCTTATAGAATCGTGAAAATTAAATTAGATAATTCATGTAAAGTGACACCATGCTTAATATGTTGCTAAGTGCTTAGTAAATTTTAAGAAGCAGTATAATACATACTTAATAGTTGTTAAAAAAAATGAGTAAACCCATGAAAATAGACTCCTGGGAGAATTTCTTTTAATGACTTATCTCCTGTCTTTTAAGCTTCTTTGCCAGTTATGTTCTTTTTCTTGAATTTTATTTTGCACGCATCCCTTTGCTCCCATTCCCAAATCTCCTGTGGCAAGTCACTTTATATTTTTATTATAACCCTTAAAAAAAAAAAAAGGAAATCTCAGAATGGTAACAGGCAGCCTGGCCTAGTACACATTGCTTTGCATTAGGATGGAGCACAGAGCAAGTTGTACCAGACCTAGGTGGTTGCTATCTCCTTTTGCCTACTTCCCACTTCCTTCTTTCCTCCTTAATTTTGTTTACTAATCTATGTTGCGCTTCTGGGAAAATAACTCTATATACAACTCCAGGGATACCATCACTTAGGCTAAGTGAGGAGTGATTTAACTACAGGAAGTAAATCCAGTCCTCCACCAGTTTTTGTAAATATGTTGGAGCATATCCGCTTTCACTCATTTATGTTTTGTCTATTCCTGCTACAACAGCAGTTAAATAATTTGCTGAAGAATTGTCTAAGCAATCATGGAGCTCTTCTTTCCCTTGCTAGTGATTAAAGGTGAACAGATGATACTGTCTGACCAATGAGGAGTGACAGGAAATTTCTTTAAACATAAAGAAAAGTGATAAGAGATGATTCTGTTTCTGAATGTTGTTTTCCTTCGAAACTTGGAATAATTACAACCGTCTAACATCCAATTTAAGAATGAAGCCAACCCTGATAGAAAGAAAGAAACAAAACTCATATCCTTGAGGCTATCCTTCAGCCATTGAACCACTTAACTTTGAAAAGCCTCCTACGCTGGTGGCTTCATGTTATATGAAAAAATACAATTTTCTTGTTTAAACAAGTTAGAGAAGGTGTTTTCTGTTATTTTCAGCTGATGGCATTCTAGCAAATATATTAATAGATTGACTGAATGAATGAATAAGATGTGGGTTAGAAAGTAGAGCCCTATCTCTTGTACTTTGGTCACGGAGGAGTTGATTTATGGACTAAATGTTAAGTATGTCTACAAAACTCAGATGTCCTTTCAGTATCAGCTGAAAGTCAACTTTTCTTACCACCATTCTTTTTCCATTTGATTTCTGAAAAAGCAGTTTCATTGTTGATACAGTTCTGAGACATTTCATTTTGTCATTACTGTATTAGCAGTGAAAATGTCCATACCCTCCCCTACTCCCAGCTCACTGAATGAGGAAATTCCTTGGAATAATCTTGTCATTATAAGGTATTAGGAAACCCTCAGAGGAAACTTCATCATATTTTAGGCAATAGACAAGGGTGATATCATAGACTCAGTTTTTAAAAAGCCTGTGTGTTAGTGGAACACTTCCTCAGACATGTGCATTTTGTACATGTTTTACCACACCATTAATCATCGAGTTGATTGATGAGGACCTTTACTGATGTGATAGCTTTTATCTTGGAATTTCTAAACACTTGATAAATGACTTTTATTTACTCATTGTTATATCTCTTAATTCAGGTGAATGCTTTAAGCTTATCTTTGCAATTCTCTGTGTGTTTAGAAGAAAGTCTGATGTGGTTTCCTCATTTCCCAAGTGAACATCTCATTTCTGGGGTTATTCTCCTGTCCTTCCCTCTGTATGTTGGGTGAATAGGGATCACCCAAACATAACAGTGTTCATTGAATATCTCTTCTTAGTAGGTTTAGATCATACATTGTAAGTGTAGGAGAAGAGAAGTTTTCCTACTGTTTTTGTTTCTTTCTGGGCTAGTCAAGTCATCAAATTGACATTAGACATATTAGTAGGAAAAAAGAACAAACTTAATTACATACATATGGAAAATTCTAAAACAGATGGGGAAAAATAAGGATATATATGTATAAAATCAAGGAGAGGGAAGGGGGATTCACATGATGAGGAGAGTGTGACTCATATGATAAACGAAGATGCTCTATAATTAGGGATTTACCCTGCCATATAGATAAGTTTCTCAGCTAGAAAAGTTATTTCAAATGAAAAATCCTAATTCTGGGTAATACCCCTAATTTTCATCTTTTTGGTTTTTAAGGGAGAGGTAAATTTTTCTCTTGTGCTGTTAGGTTCTCATTTGACTTTAACTTAAAATAATCCACATACCAAAATAACATGTCTTGGGAAGGCCTGTTTTGAACAAGACTATTATAAGGAATGACCCATCTAAACATTTTGAGACAGCCTACACTTCATTAGTAACTACTTAGATGTTTTTAATATTTTTAATAATGAAGATGGATGATTTTCTTCACTCTTTAGAAGTTCTTTACTTAATAGTTTTAGGAATTATAATCTCTTTAACTTCTTTGTTTTAGAGGGCATCTCATTCTCTGTTAGAGCCTCAGTGCTTATTACATGGTAGGGAATCATGGTGTGAACGAAGTTCTTGGGTCCAGTCACTTCATTTCCATTCAGTGAATCTCTGTACTTCTTACAGCTATGGCATTTTCTTAAGATGGTAAAGGATCATAACATTCTTTAATTGAAATTATTTCAGACACTATTTTCAAATCAATGTAGCATTTCCAAAATGTAGCATTGTGAAATTATTTTGGATCAAAATATCATTGAAGATATTAGGCAGCCTTTTTAGAATAATATATAATTCTGTCCCCATAGCAGTAACAATAGGAGCTATTTCACCTTTTCATTTAATGTGATTAGACAGACTGTGCTAGGATAGAAAAAGAGCATTTCTGAGGACATAGCTAAAATTGCTTTACCTAATTTTTCCATGTGAATTTAGCTTAGGAAATAATAGGAGTCTAACTTTTTTAGTATAATTTTATGGCAAATCTCTATTTTATTTGGATTTCATTCTGATTGAAGATTTTTGAGCCTAATCCAGAAATCCTAGATTTTAGAAGTTTTTTTATTAGCAATGTTTTTAGTCAATTTCCTATTGTAGAAATGTACACATTGGAAAAAGCATGTGTAGTAGCTCCCTCTCAATATTTACTGTCCCCTCTTGCTTAGGGACGAAAACATGAGCAGGGTGCTTGTTAAAGACCCTTTCCCAGACTTTTTTATAGCTTTCAGCCATGGACCACATTTTGGTAAATGAGGTAAAAACCTGTTATGTCAGATGGGATTTACAGAAAGCTTTTCAAAAGGGAGAGGACACATAATCTGTTCTCTTTATCTTCAGTTCTTTTCTGCTCACTGTCATATGAACATATTGACTGGAGCTTGGTCAGCCATCTTGTATCATTAGGTGATTATTAGAATAAAGTCAAGCAGGATGAAACAGAAAGACAGAAGGGACATCGTGATTTCATGGAACCTCCAAACCAGGTCTAAACTGCTTAGTCCTTGCTTGCTTTTACCTAGAACAAATCATGGGCATAATAGATCTGGGGCATATTTTCCCAACTGTCAACAAGGCTGAGTCAAGGTTTTGTTCTGTAATAAAAAGGATGTACTCTTTTCTTTGTATTTCAGTATTTGTAAATTTTCTCCTTGCTGGGATCTCAGTTTAAAGAACAGAATTCTGTAAGGCCATTTCACTTGAAATTTGAGACAGAAGAGCAAGATACAAACAATAAGCATCAGAAATGATGGCTAGATCTGCCACATGGGGATTCAATGTGCACTGAAAAATCAGCTTTGCTACGTGGATTTCAATTTAGTTCCTTCTGCATAAGTGGGCATAGTTAGTATTAGCAATACATGGCAGTTCTTTCCTGTATATGTAAAGGATAAAAGTATGTGCAAATGTTATTTTTAAAATAAGCTCTCTATTCTAGTGTGTTTACGTTCACAATTGTTTAGAAAACTTTGAAATAAAATAGCAGGCCGCAGCCCATTGCACCCCATCCTGCTCACTTGGCTGCCGTCCATCTGCAGACAGTCCTGAATTTGAGCCGAAGTAGTCAAAAGCCTATGTATGAGCATCTCCTGTCTCTAAATATGCATGTTTTGTATGTTTATATTTACTCTCTTCCTTAAAACTAAACAGAAAGATGTTTGGAGCCCAGAACATATAGCTTGCATAATTTAAAAGGGAAATAAGCCAACATTGATTAAAGTTGTATCTTTAAAAAGCATCTACAAGCTGTTGGTTCACTAGTTTTGAAACTCTCACATGAACATGTAATTGCTTGGCCTTCATGTATTTATTCAGTAATAAGATAACATTTCACTTTTATGAAGGGCATTTATGGTTTTAATTAATAGCTACTTATGGCTTTATAACACTTAAATAGCTGGTATGCATTATAAAGAAGTGAATTTACTCACTTAGACTTTATTTTCCTAAAACTTAGAATTTTATTTTTGACTGTATGGTATATATTTTAGTCCACTGTGATAAGCTTATAAGATTTATAATAATAAAGATGGTATTATCCTCTCTTGGTTGCTTAGATCATCTACAGGAAGGGAGACAGGCCTGCACAAACATTAAAATGCAGACATGCTTTTTGACAGTTAGGTTTAAACTGTTTTGTAGTGATAAATGATAGTACTTGTAGTTAGTCTGAGCCTGTAGTTACTTGTGTGTCCTAAGAACTTCCACATTAACACATTTATTTGTCACAGCTATTGTGTGAAGGAGATAGTGGTATTGTTCCTTAAGCAACCTACCCATGAATCAAACCAGGTCTAGTTTCTGAGTCCTGTGCTTTTATCCATAATCCTGCCTCTTCGTTGGAAGATAAGTTGTTGTAGCTAAGAATAAATATAAGTACATGGTTTTTAAAAACTCAATCTTAAAATTTAGTGGAAAGGCAATCAACCTATTTGAGCAGAAGCATTTAAATAAAAATGTCAAGGGAGAATTTCACTTTCAAATTTGAATTTTGAAAGGATGGTGCTTTCTTCAGTATCATCTGTGAGTCAGATCTGTAGCAATAAATGTAAATATAGGCCAATATTGAAAGTTTGTGAAGCCTTTATAAAGCTATGTAATTTAGTGATGTGATACTAGAGAAGAATTTAAATACCCCTTTGAGTTCATTTGAGTTTTCCAGTAGTGGTTCTCTGGAGTGAAGCCATAGCTGAGTAGGGAACTGATGTCACAGCTCAGCTTCTCATGTATAAAGACTACCCTGTTGCAGATGCTGCATTAGAAAAAAAGACTCATTCTTCCGAGTTCTGAGGAAGAGTCTGAGTCTTCTGAGTTCTGAATGTGGTTCTGGAAATTTCTAAGGAAATTGTTGTCTTTTTCATATTGTCTTCTCTGTAGGAGGAAAGATAGTCTAAATGACTTCAAGATGATTACCAGCCACGCGTACTGCAGGGACCGCTCTAAGTGAAAGGAACAAAGATTTTTCACTCATCATTAATAAGGGCTCTGAGAGACTTGAGAGTACTGGAATTAAGTTGTAGAGACAAGCTGATTTTTCTGCTTTACATTTGAAATGGCCATTGGTTAGCCCTACCTTATTTGCTTTGTTCAAGCATGAGGCTGGATAACTATGATCATAAGTAATTTAGATTCCTTTTTATCAAAGTTCTCTTTGCTCTTTTGTCTATGTTACATAATTTTGGGCTTAGCTACAGGCTAGTGAGAGTGGGTAGGGGGAAATGCAAGGATGAACCTCATTGGTTCTTCAGAGAATGGTTACTATGATTTCCAGTGTGAATGTTTTGTAAGTTCCTCTTTATTAATGTAATGTAGAATTTAGACCCAATGGAAAATCTCTTTTCTAGTTTTTCGTTTCTACATATTGTTTTTTTTATTGTTATTTATGTCTTTTACATTTTGTATTCCCCTTGGGCAGCCCACCACCAATTCACCCGTGATCCATCTCCATGGTCCCCTGTATTCTCCTC
>PVIJ01012607.1:0-48872 GCA_004024925.1 Scalopus aquaticus
GGGGCAGGTCGCGGGCAGACGGGCAGCCGCCGCCCTGCAGAGGGACAGAGCCGGCAGAGGAAAGCGCCTGCCTAGGCGCAGGTGGGCAGAGAGACGGCTGCCCCGCGTTCTTGCCCGGACGGCGCTGAATGGCCTCTTTCAGGGGGGAGGGGCTCGTCTTCGAGGACGGCCATCTGTTTGCTGGCTGGCCAGAATTAGAAAAGAGACCAGGGATTCTGCAACGGGCTCGGTCCCCATGTCTGCCCCGGACTGCCGTCTGGCTCCTCCCTGTGCTGTGTGACTCAGGAGCCGGCGCCCAGGGATTGTGCTCGTGGTTCGTTGATTTCTTCTGCCCCCCTTCCTTGTGTGGGTCTAGTTCCAATCTTATTCTGTGCTCTATCTCCTCCTTCAGCGGCGCCAGGGGAGGCAGAGGGCTGCGGGAGACCGCAGGGCTGGGGCTGCCGCTGCTGCCCAGCACGCAGCCCGGCCTGTGTGTTTGCTCAGCCCCGCTGCGCCCCTGCGCGAGGGTGAGGCGCAGAACAGGGCCCTGCGCCACGGGGCCCGCGGGAGCCGCCTCGCACCGCCACGGGCCTGCCCCCACCACACGAGCTCATTCTTTATACTTCACTTCACGTAGTTTGAGGAAAGTCGAACCCTGGAAATCTGTGTTCCCTCCATTTCCTCGACCTAATAGATTTGCTTTTTCCCTGTTACTTTGGTTTCTCCTCTCCTGGACACAGCCATGCCAGTGCTGCCTTTGTTATTGAAGGATTTTCAAAAGACAGGAAAGGTAAGGGGTACATCCTAATGGAGTTTTATTTGTTCTTTCTCAAACACGGCCTCGGGCGCTCACGGCTTACAGCGAGGTCCAGCTGCAGGCCGCCCGGGCTAAGCGTGCGGCCAGCGCCTCGAGGCGACACCCTGCATGCAGACACCTCCCGCTGTGCACCCCCGCACCGGCCCGAATCCCAGGAGCCTCTTTCCCCCCGGCCCTGGCAGAGGGGCAGGCACAGTGTGAGGGGGAGTGTGGCTGCTGACCCAGGCTGACCAGCCTCAGCCAGGTATTTCATCTCCCAGTTCCCAGTAAGTGGAGGTGCCGGGCTATCACCGGGTGTTCCGGGGGCCCTGGCTGGCGCCGCAGGTGCCTGTTTACACAGGAGCCTGCCTTCTCCAAAGCCAAGCTGAGGCGTGACTTATTGGCCCCAGCACAGGCAGCACATCTGGGCCACAGCCGCTCGGCAGGCTGGGCAGCCTGTCCTCACATTTCCCCTGGGTGCACGCACAGCCGCCTCTAAACAACAGAGAGCTTTAATATTCAATTAAAGTGAATGAGCATATTACATACATGTCAACGTGGTAAGTGCCTGGAAGTTTCAAGATAAAATAATGTCGCAATTATCCTCGATAAACCTGGAAAGAAACGTGAATGGAGCGCGCCATGGCGGGGCTCACTCTCAGCTCTGGCGCCCCCAGGGCCGCCGCTGGCCAGCACACCAGGGCTCTGTAACGGGCTGCAAAGCGGGCTGCGCTCACACGCCGCGCACCACGCTGCCCTCAGGCGGGGCGCGGGGGCGCAGCTAAGGCTCCAGGCGGGGTGGATCCCACCGGGGGCGGGGCTTCCTCAGCCTGAAACGGACAAAGAGCGGAGGGCGTCCCACCAGCGTCTAGGGGGCGGGCGGGGCGGGCCCAGCGCTGCCCACTCCCATCTGTCACTGGCCTTTCCCCGCGTCTCTGCCACGCAGGCCCTGGGGGGCCTCAGACCCGCGCTGGGCAGACACGTGTGCTCGGGCCCAAGCCCGGGCCACCGAGCTGGAGCGAGGGCCAGCGGCAGAGCCCCTCTCGTGCCCGCGCGCTGCCCCGGCCTTTCTGTCCAGGGGCGGTGCCTCCCCCTGGGTGCCTCAGCAGGGAATGCGGCCCGTGCGCCGACCGCGCCCCGCAACCCCGAGGAAGCGCGCCGCGAGCCCGGGGCACACGCTGGACGGGCGCTGTGACTGGAGGTGGCGGCGGAGAGGCTGACACCGCGAGGACTCTCGAGCACTGCGCCCTAAGGGGCCGGATGCCGACCTGGCGGCTTCGTGGCTGAGGAGCCGGCGAGTAGGTCTGCCACTGGGCGGTAAAGGGCGGCAGTGCCGGCAGCTCCTCCCCAAGCCGGGGACAGAGACACGCGGAGCGGCCTGCCTGCATGAAAAGGCGCAGCCGCTTGGAAGCGCCGCCACAAAGTCACGCAAGCGGAGCCGGAGGCGCTGGCGCTCAGGCGCGTGCGCCCGGGGAGCTCCAGGACAGACCCTCTTTCTCCAGCAGGGAAAGCGCAAAGAAACAGGAGCAGAAAACCCGTCCGTTCAGACAGACCGGGCTCTTCAGGCCGCCCCGAGCGCCGCGGGGCCTGTGCGCGGGCGGACACGGCTCCCGGAGCCCACGGGGCTGCTGGGGGCGCAGCAGGGCCGTGGGGGGCGGGGGCGGGTCCTGAGCAGCAGGGATGGCCAGGGGCGGCCGCGCCCCCCTGCTGCACGGGCGTGGGACGCAGCGCCGTTCCCGCGGGCTCGGCCTGAGTCTGCCCCAGCAAAACGGCTCCGAAGGAGCACGGGAGCCCAGAAGAGCTCCTGGACGCGGGACGCAGCCGATAGAAACCGCTCACACGGCCGTGGCCGTCTTCAGGCCACGGCCCGCGGGCTGCACGCTCAGACGAGCCGCACCTCCTTTTCCAGCTGCTTCATCTCAGGAACTTGTCCTAACACGCACGTGGCACCTGAGGTGCCCCCTGACGGTGCGCGCTCCACTTCCCTCTCGTTTCTGTGCCTTTGTTCCAGTCAGGGCAAAGCGCCGGCTGATGACCAGCAGCCGAGAAAGACGCCCCCGCAGGTGTCCTGCAGCGGCGCCAGGCCCCCTCAGGGGCACACCGGCCCAGCCGGCCTGCAGGCGGCGCCTCCCGGAGGGTGTCTGCGGGGTGTGGGATTCAGTGGGCTGCAGAGCGGCCATCAGCACGGCCAAGGGGAAGTGGGGGACTCGGCCTGCTCCACTCTGCCCCCACACAGGGGCGCTCGCCCTGCACCGCACTCTCTCAGGGGCGGCTGTCGCGAGGCTGCGGACCCCCACTCCGACCCCAAGCGGCCTGCCCTGCCCCAGCCTGCCCTGAGGCCCCGAGGAGGGCTGGACGCACTCCCGGAGGGGACAAGGCCGGGCCCTGGGGACCCCTGGGCGCCCCGCAAAGCTGTAGGGGTCAGTGTCCCCGAATGCCTCAACCCCTACTTGGGCCTTTGTCATATCGGCCTTCGCCCTGCGAGTCTAAACGCACAACGCAACCCGAGCGCTGTTTCTGGGCAGCCTGGCGACCCCAGGCACCGCCCGCCGCCTGCTTCTGGCCAGACAGGGCCGCGCTCTTAACCAGGCTGCGGACAAACACACGTGCGAGGCGCCAGGCGCGCTGGGGCAGTGCGGTGTGCAAAGCCGCGGAGGAGCGCTGGGAACGGCCCCGGCTCCCGTCACGCCGCGGCAGAGCCCGCCGAGTCTCGCGCGCGCCGGCTCCGGTTCCCGAGCCAGCAGTCCCCGCGGCCCGGGCAGGCGCTCCCCTGCCCCGGCCTGGCCAGGACGCCCAGTGCGCGCCGCCCGCGCCTGCCTCCGCAGCGCTAGGAGCCACAGCCCCACAGCAGCGTCCCCTCGTAATTCATCGAAACGGACATTCTCGCCCAAACCCGGCTTGCAGAGACTCCTTTTCAGCAACACTGAGGCGAGAGATGTCTGCCTCCGGGAATTCCACTCTTGCAAGGAAACATGCCATGGGAAACCGAGACAGCATAAAGCACACGGTGAAGGAAAAGCGGAATAAAGCACCGCGCGTCTCCCGGGCCCAGCGGCGCAGACAGACCCCGCCTCACGGGCGAGGGGACGCGGTGCGGCCAGGGGCGGCGGGCGCGGGGGCGGACGGCGGGTCCGCCGCGGTGCAGCGAGCTGGCCTCGCGCAGGGCAGCAGACCGCGCGCTGGGGCGGCGGCGTGAGTGGACGCCCCTTTCCAGAAACGTCAGCGGCCACTCGCAGCCGGCCGGGACACGAGCACCGCCACCGGAAGGCCTGTCAGAAAGACAGGCGCAAGTCACTGTCACTTCACAGGGAAAACAAGTCCTCCTGCAAGTGCGGCCTAGGACGGGGCTGGCACAGCGCAGGGCGAGCGGAGCCCGCGGGCAGTCATCGCGGCCTCCCCAGGCGCCGGCCGCCGGCGTGTGCAGCCCCGGCCAGGACGCCCTCGGCGCGGGGAGCTCGGCCGCGCAACGGCAGCGTCGGGTCTGCGGGACGGCGACACGGGCCACCAACGCCGGCTCGTGAGGCCGACCCCGCCTGGCCCCGGCCCCGCCTCAGGCCCCCGCCGCAGACTCGCCTCCTGGCGGCGCCCTCCGCTGCCCGCCGCAGACCCACCCGCCCTCAGGCGTCTCCCCGCCGGCCCAGAGACGGCGACGACTCGGCGATGACAACGGCCCGCGGTGAGGGGCCTGCAGGCGCCCTCGCTGGGGGCTCCGCGGCCCCCGCCTGGGCAGTCACGGGAGGCGCCTGGCCCGTCACTGGCAGGCAGGGCCCGCGGGCCTCCAGCCGCCCATCTGCGGGCGCAGCGTCCCCTGTAATTCTTCAAAATGTGCACTTAATACATCACCCCACGTCTCTTAAAATGAGAAACAAGTGCTGAACGTTTCTACCATAAACCAGAAGCAACAGAAACCACGAATGACACATTTAGCCATATAAAGAAACTGGCCATTTAAAAGCCATTTTAAAGCCATTTTAAAGATCTGCAAACTACTGACAGTTATCTGATTTCCTCGAGGACCCTCACATTCAGTCTTCATTTTTCAAATTTGCAATTAAAATAATACTTTTTGAAATACAGGGGGCAACACAAATACTTCCACGGGGTCAAGCCGTAGAAATAAAACTGGAATAGACCCTGGCCCCTCCAAGCAAGGGATGTTTTAAAGGTTTGGATTCTGGAACCTAATAAGATATAGTCTTTTTTAAAAAAACAACTTCAAAAACTTCTTTTAAAATATCCACTCATAGGATTCACAATACTTCAGAAGAAGATGGCGTCACAGCACATCCTTCTGAGAAGGAAACAAAGCTGAGACGCTATTCCGTAGACGCTGCCACAGCGCCCTCTGGCGGTTCCCATCCCCCATGTCCTAACTCCTGAGAACAAGAATTCGGGGGAGAAAACAACCGCGGCGGGGGCACCAGGCAGCCTGTGTAATACCCGGTGCTGGGGACGCTGACGAGGCCCACACAGATGACAGAACTCACTAACCTCACACAGAAATAAACTGCAACTGGACCAAAGATTTAGCTACAAGACCAGTGTCCATAAAACATGCAGTTGAGAACGCTGGCCGGAGGGGCCTCAATGTCAGCATTAAAGATGCTTTGGGAGCGCCAGCCCCATGGCAGGGGAAATAAAAATAAACAATTGGGATTACCTCAAGTTAAAAAGGTTTTACACAGTGAAATAAAACCTAAGATGATGAAAAAAAAACTCCCTACCACGGGAGGAAAATATTCACACACATAAGTAACTAATGCAGTTAATATCTAAGACACAAGAAAAACCCGACACAACCCAACAATAAAGGAAACCAAACAACCCGATGAGTGAAGGGGCAGCAGACACGGACACTCACCGCGAGGCTCTCCAGAGCCAAGGGACGCAGAAAACGCTGGTCTCCTCTCCCACCAGAGACCAGGCCACACACGAGGAGGGGCGAGGAGGGGCGCGGGCGCCGTGAAAGCGGCCCACGCCAGCAGGACCCCCGGGCGCGCGGGCGCAGAGAGGCGCAGCCCAGCGCTCTGCTGGCCGAGCCCGGATCTGCCTTAACGCGCTGGAAACGCAAACGCCGCGCGGCCCAGCGGACCCGCTCCTGGCATCTGTCCGCAAACTGCGCAGCCGTCGACGCAAACACACGTCCAAGGTGCCCACGGCGGCAGCGTCCACGGGACCCGGCCACGGAGGAGGCCTAAGGCCCAGCAGGCGACCGGGTAAGACGACGCGGCACATCCACCAGCAGTGACCCGGCCACGAGCAAAGACGCGCCGCGGGGCGTTCACCGAAACGGAGAGTCTGAGATAACCTGTGCAGTGAGCAAGTAAGGAGGACAAAAACAAATACCCGACATCCGTTAATACACAGCAGACAAACTGGTAATGGGAAATACTTTCAGAAAACGGGATATCAGCGAACACCGAGAGGCCTCTGAGGCAAGAGAGGTGTGGGGGGAAGGATATAGGGATAGTGGTGCAAAGAGGAAAAGAAAAGGGGCCTCTCTGGGGCGCAGGGGTCAGTCTCAGGCTATGGAGCTGTCGCAGCCGCTGCAGCACGAGTTCGATCCCTGGCCAGGGAGCTCCCCGCAGGGCGCAGCAGACCCCTCCTGTCTCCCGCTGCCCCCTCAGCCGTGGGTTTCAGTGGATCCGCCTGTCCTGCTCCCCGCTCTGTCTCTGGGGAGTCCTCTCACCCCCACCTCTGGCCTGCACCCCAGTTCGTGTGTGCATACATAATCTTTAAAAAAATTCTTAAAAAAAAGTCAAGATTGGTTTCCGTCCTCTGACCTCTGAGCACCACGCCCCCTTCTTCCTACTAACATCTCCAAGTGCACGTAGGCGCATGGCCGTGTGTGTTCCAAACAGCGTGCCGACCCCGAACACGACACAGTACATGCAGACCGCGCTCACACGTTCCAGTCAGTCATCACCGTCGCTGACTAACGCTGAGCTTCAAAAATCCCTAAATACGTCCCCTCTGGGATGCTACTAAGCCAGACTGCTCTTATGCCATCACACTACCTTTAATTCGTTTGTATTTTTAATTGTCTTTATTATTTAGTCTTCATTGCGGGAGCCCTGTGCACAACAGCGCACACGGCGCAGAGGCCGATCACCCACCGCACCAGGGCACCCACGGCCGGCGCCACGGGCTGCCGCGCCTCCGCTCTGCTGCCACGAGCAGTGGGCCACTCACCGTCTCTAAACCCTCAAGGTCATCTTGCAAGGAAAGTATCAGTAAATAAGGCACACAACAATCTAGAGGGGACAAACTGTATCTCCTTATTTTATTGCTATTAAATAACATTTTACCTTATTCTCCATTTCTGCCAATAAAATTCTGTTCTATAGTCCTGCTTATAATGCACTAATTTCAGAACCTGACATTAAAAATGAAAGTCTTTATTAATAAGCAAGGAAATCTGAGAAACAGATGTAAAGCTGTCTGTTCTTTTAGCTGTGAAGCCTGACTTGATACCATATTAAATAAAAATCCCAAGAACATCAATTTGTTCTCCTTAGTGATGTAAGAGATGTGCAAATATTTACAACTATCACTAGAACGTCTTCTATTTTTGTTGAAAAGAAACCCATTCTCTGTTAATATGTTCTTTGAGTCAAAGGGTCTTGTAAGACTCCAAAGCTCTAGAAGGCATTGTACTGCCCTGTGAAAATAATCTTCAAAAGGAATCCGCAATCCTGATTGCCTAATTGAAAAGGTTTTGACTTGATAGTATTAAGATCGACATCTCTGTATTTCTAAGCAGTCTTTTTTTCATTTTTCCACCAAACTGAAAAGGAATCACTGGCACTTTTTCTTCCATATGCATACTGGAATTATTAACTGTCCGTCCAAAATGTAGAAGAACTGTATAAGAAACAATAGCATAATTAAATGCCTGTGCCTTTGCTATATTTACTTTTTAAAAAAAATTGAATCTGAGTTTATGTTTCATTTATATTAGTAAATCCTTGGATAATGTGCAAAGAGAAGTAAGGACAGATAGGGGAAATAGTTCTGGATCCAATTTGGTCCCAGAGAGAACACAGTTCTGTTTCCCGAGTTGAAAAGGACCGGGAGTAAACAGCCTGGCACAGGGCTGCCATCTGCTCCCCCTTGGGTGTTTTACTGTGCTGGGGACCCAGGACTGTGACACCGCCATCAATCTGGGCATTCAGCACTGGCAGCGCCAGACCAGCCTCGGCAAGAAGGTCTCTACGGTTACAATACAGATGCACACCACGGGTCCCATCACTCCTATCACGGGGAACCCAAAAGGACACAGTCCTTGAAGTTCTGTGCTGCAGCAACATCACCCATCCCAACTGCCAGGACATTGTGCAGACCATTGTAAAACAAAATGAAATTCTCTTCCCCGCTACGAATTGATTCCTTGCATGGATGATGTCTTTAACATTGTACTTAAAGCCACTGCCATGTCCAAGGTCAGGTAGCTTTTCTCCTATTGTCTAGTTTTATAATTTGCACCTGGCATTTAGGCCTATGATACTTTACAAGTAATTTTTTGTGAGGGCTGTAGGTCTGTCTCCATTCAATCCATTTTTTTGCATTTGGATGTCCAGTTGTTCCAGCACCGTTTTTGAAAACACCATCCTATTTTCTTTACTATGCTCCCAAAGATCATTTGACCATATTTATGGGTCCATTATTTGAGTATATCCTGGTCTATTGAGATTTCCATTCTTTCCCCAACACAACAGTGTCAGTATAGCTTTATATCAAGTCTGGAAGTTGAACAGTATTATTCCTCTGGCTTTCTCTCCCTCCGCACTGAGTTCACTGTTGTGCGTCTTCTGCCTTTCCACATAAATGTTAGAGTCATTTGCTCATGTTCATGAAACAACCTGCTGGAATTCTGACTGGGATTATGTTGAATCTATAGATCAAGACTGGAAGAACAGAAATCTTGACAAGTGATTTTTCATATCCATTAACATGAAATATCTCTTCATTTCTTTAGTTCCTGCTTGATTTCTTTCAGCAGTCTGGTAGTTTTCTTTATGCCGATCTTGTACATATATTGTCAGATTTACACTCGAGTATTTCATTTTGGGGGGTACTATTGCAAATGGTATTGCTTTAATTTCAAATTCACTTGTACATTGCTGGTATGGAAAAGCAACTGACTTTTTATATTAACATGTATCCTTGTAAACTTATTGTAATTGCCTAGAAGTCCAGTTTTTGTGGATTCTTTCAGATTGTCCATGCAATCATAGCATCTATGAATAGTTAGTTTTATTTCTTCCTAGTCTTTTATTTCCTTCTTGTCTTACTGTATTAGCTAGGACTTCCGGGATGCTGTTGAAAAGGAGCAGTGAAAATATATGTAAATAAGGAGACAAAACATCTACACATGAAGAGGAAAGCTAAAATGGAGCCTGAGAGGCAATAAAGGAAGAATAGGTTATACAGGTCTCTATCTGGTATGGTCTAATTGTGACTACAAGCAAACACCCTCAAAACCTGGGTCACAGGGAGGGTTTGACAATGGCTGAGAGACAATCACACAAGGACAGTCAACTTACACATTCACTGCTATAGATTTTCCCATAAGTGCTACTTTTGCTAGAAGCCACAACTTGTGTCGTGCTGTCACTTTCAATAGGTTCTAAACATTTTTTTAACTTTTCTCGAGATTTCTTCTTTGACCCATGTGTTATATGTGTGTGGTTTAATCTTGTAGTTTCTAAGATTTCCAGCTGTCGGAGGCCGGCTCCAACCGATGTTTCAGTGTCAGGTTCCCGGGAGGGTGTGGAAGGTGTTGGTGTTCACAAGAAGAGAGGAGCAATGAGAGATAGCATGCACCAGGGAGTGATCAAGCTGCTCTGCTTTATTTTTTGGATAACGGGTTTATAGATCACAAAATTTGGTGAGCAAGTACATTAATAGGCCAGGATACATTACATAGCTTAAGTGTGTACTTTTTTAACAGACAGTGATTACTAGTTTCAGAGAAAACAGGACATCTAGGAGATAGTTTCACCTGTTTGAAGTTTGAAGTCTATAATGATTAACTTCTCTAAGGTTAAGATGTTTATGACTGATGTTTGACCAACTGGAGACTATAGGAGATGCTGAATATTTACTCTGTGAAACCATTTTGTCTTAACTTCCTTAGGGTAAAGAAGCAGTTGGACTTTATTCTGAGTGGTGGTCTTTGAGCAATGGTTAAAAGAAGGGAAGCTACTTGCATGCGGACAATGGTTAATTAACTGGAGACAGGCTGATTGTTTAACTCCTCCGTAGGTAGTCCTGCTTTGATTTTCCTGGTTAGTAGATTAAAACTTATTTTAGGTTAAAACACACAGGGACAGAAATACCACATCCTGTTTGAGGAAGGCTTCCTAAAGCAGTTAATCTAAGAAACCGTCCTTGAGGCAAGTCGGAGAATGTATGGAAGGGGAGTAAATGTTCTTTAGTATTGAACATTAACCCCTGACCGGGCAAGAAGGCATTCTTATCAAAGGAGCAGCTCAGCACATGGACCCATTCATGGAGTCTAAAATAATGAGGGAAGGGCTACATGCATGCAAACATACTAGAGAGACTAGCCATTATTTTCACTTAAGTCTATAAGAATGTTTGTACCAAAATTGCTTATGGGCAGAGATGTCGCCTCCTGACTCTCTTAGGAGGAGCACTTCCTTGAAGGTCCTTAAACTCGGGCTGCGACCTTGTCAAGCAACCTGGCAGGGCCTGGGCGCGATATCCATCCATCTTTCAGCTAGCAATTTCTAGTTTAATTCCATCAAGGTCAAAGAGCATACACTGTATGATTTTTATTCTTTTAAATTTGTTAAGTTGTGTCTTATGGCCTAGAAGGTAGTCTATCATGGCTGATGTTCCACATGAATTTAGAAAGAAAATGTATTCTGTTGCTGCTGGATGAAATAGGCTATAGATGCCAATTACATCAAGTTGATATTTGGTGCTATTCAGTTCAACTATGTTCTTCATAATTTTTTGCCTGCTGAATATGAACATTTCTGGTAGAGTTGTTCTAAAGTCTCCAACTCTATTTCTCCTTGAAGTTCTACCGGTTTTGCTTCAAGTATTTTGAAGCTCTGTTGTTGGGTGTACACACATTAAGGATGATTACATATTCTTAGGGGCTTGACTCCTTTATCATGATGTTACTTGTCCCTCAGTATTTCTTGCTTTAAAATCTGCTCTATCTGAAATTAAGATAGCTACTCCAACTTTCTTTTGATAGCGTTAGATTGAGATGTCTTTCCCCATTCCTGTACTTTCAATCTATATGTCTTTTTTTTTAAGTGGGGTTTTTGTACACAATATATATTTGGGTCTTATTTTTTGATGCACACTGATAATCTTTTAGTTGGTGGATTTATTTATTGCCATTTAAAGTCAATTATCAATACAGATTACTATCAATATAGATTACTATCATATTTGTTAGTTTTCCATTTCTTCCCCTTTTCTGTTACTATTTTGTCTTCTTTTCTGCCTATTCTGATGTTAACACTACATTATAAATGACTCAATTTCTTTTAGCATATCAATCATAGGTTTTTTTAAACTTTCTTTTTTTTACTTGTGGCACTAGAGTTTCTATTGTATATTTAGAACTAATCCAAATTCACATTCAAATAGCACTATACTGCTTCATGAGTAACGCTAGTTTCTGAGAAGATATCAGATGCAAATTTTATCTATAGGCAAAGTGCTTTCTACCCTCTGACTGCTTTCAAGAATTTTTTTTTATTTTTCATCTTCTGTAGTTTCAACACATATCTATATGCGGGTTTTTGTCGTTATTGTTTTGCTTATTTGAATTTAGCTTCATTCGGTGTTCGCTGAGCTTCTTGGATCTGTATGTGGTCTGTAACAACAGTTTGAAGAACTTCTCAGTCATTATTGCTTCAAATATTGCTTCGGTTCCTTTCTTTCTTCTCCCTCAAACATTCCCATTATGTGCAAGTTACATCTGCTGCAGTTTCCTACAACTCCTGGATATTCCTTTCCATTTATTTCAATCTCTGTTCTCTATGTTTTCAGTTTGGGAAGTGTCTACTGACATATCCTCCGGCTCATAGATACTTCCTTCCGCTACGGATGGCCGGCTGCTCAGGGCATCTTTATTTCTTTTGCAGTGCTCTTAATCTGTAGCGCTTCTCCTTGTTCCTTAGCTCCTCTGTCTCTCATTCACATTATCTATCTATTCTTGATGCTGCCTACTTTTTCTATTAGATTCCTCAGAATCTTGATAATGTCAACACCTGTATGATATCAGATTGTCATTCTAATGCCTTGTCTCTTCAAACAGTAGGTTTATTTGACTCTTAGGATATCTTGTAATTTTTTTTGTTGAAAGGCAGACTTTTTGGGTACTTACTGGGTGAAAAGACTAAATAGGTCTTTAGTAATGTAGTGTTAAGTGGTGGGAAAAGAAGCTTTCTACAGTGTAGTCATCACACGTCGTTATTTTAATGAGCCTATGACATCAGACTGAACTTCACAGTTTTTTCTCAGTTCTTCTCCCTCAGGTGGCAGAGAACAGCTACAGGGGTATGTAGTTGGATATTTCCCCTTCCCAATATCAGTTAAATTCTAGTAACATCTTAACAGGTTAAGCTTTGTTATAATGGTCTCTATTGAGGACAGATTTTGTTAAGACCAGACTGCTTAGTCATATTTTCAAAATAGTTCCTTTTCCCTTCCCCTGCCAAATCATGAAGGGATTCTTCAGTCTCCACTTCACGTCATAAAAGTGTGAGGGCTGCCTTGTGACTGGGTGTGTCTGGAGCTTTTAACTCTCAGGTTTATCCTCACTGAGCCTCCAGAAATTCATTAATTACAGTTCAGTTTTCCAACCCCAACAATGGTTCCCCTGAGGGGGCTTCTATCCTGCTAAGCTGTGATTCTCTGTATCCATCTATCTCTTCAATTCTAGCATCAGAGGTTTGCCTGTGCTCTCACCTCTGATGGATCTAGGAGAAGCTGATTGCTTAGTTTGTTCAGGTTTTCACTTGCTGTCAGGATGGAGCGATCACTTTCAACTTCCTTATATGCCAGCCCAGAAACTAGAAATCCTGTCTGTTATTTTTTAAACAGGATTCCACAAAAACTCAAGTTTTCTTCCCAGAAAATAGCAATATGTGCAATAGGGAAAAGAAAATGCTGGGCTAAAATCTCCCCTTTTCACTTTAAAAATGTTTGCTGCATTTCAAAGAGAAATCCTAGCATACAGAAAAGCCTGGAATCAAGAAAAAGAATAGCCCTCTTAAGGAGCTGCAAATGTTCCATAAGAGTGGAAAGAGACTTGTGTGGTGGAACAGGAGCAAACAGGGATGGAGAGAACCAGGTTATTTAGGGCCTCGCTGACTCAGCTACCCAGTTTGGATTTTTTTTAAAGATTTATTTACTTATGCATACAAGCTGGGGTGCAGGCCAGAGGCGTGGGGCAGCGAGAGGGTTCCCCAGAGACAGAGCGGGGAGCAGCACAGGCAGATCAGAAACCCACTGCTGAGGGGAGCGCGGGCGAGGCAGGAGAGGTCTGCTGCGCCATGTGGGAATCCCCCCCCCGCCCCGCCCATCCACTCGCGCGCTGCCGCCGTCAGCTCCACAGCGCAGCGCCTAACCCGTCGGGCCACCAGGCCGGCGCCCCCAGTTTGGATTTTATGCCTCTCGCAGTCCCTGCAGAGCTTTACATGGAAGAACGTCATGCACGCGTTCATTCGCGGCCCGCGTCCTTCAAAAATTATTAAAGGGAGAGTGAAATGGCACGGACGGTTGGCGCATCCCTGAGGGCACCAGCTCAGAAGCGCACGCGCCGCAGCGGCCGGCAAGGCCCGCGCGAGGGTCCTCAAGCCGCGGGCAGGGGAGCGCGGCCGCGACGGGCGGGCGGGCCGGGCGCAGGGCTGGTCCGGCTCGGGCCGAGCGGGCGCGGAGGGGCCGGGGGCGCCGCGGCCGGGGCGGGGAGCGCGCAGGGCCCCGAGCAGGAAGCCGCGGCCGCCGGCGTCGGGCAAACGGGCGCTCCCCAGGCGCCCCAGCCCCGCGCGCGACGAGAGCCACTCACCGTCGGGGCGTCGGGGCGTCGCTGCGCGCGCGTCGCGTCCCTCCGCAGGCTCCCTGCGGCGTCTGCGGACACGTCCCGCGGCGCGTGGGCGCGACGGCCGCCTCGGCCCTGCCCGGCCGCTCTGCACACGCGGCCAGCGCGGGGCGCACGGCGGGGCGGAGGCGCTCGGCGCGGGCCCTCGGGCAGCCCGCGGCGCCACCCGCGCGGGGAGACCCGTTACCTCAGGCGCCCCGCCCCGCCCCGCCCCGCCCCCGCTCGGGCCACGCCCCCAGCAGGCCCCGCCCCACAGCCAGTTCGGGCGCAGCCACGCCCCTGCGCGGGCCACGCCCCCAGCAGGCCCGGCCCCGCAGCCAGCGTCCGGGCGCAGCCACGCCCCCCGCAGACCACGCCCCCAACACGGCCAGGCCCCCGCGCTCGCAGCCGCAGTCCGGGCGCAGCCACGCCCCCCGCGCGCGCAGCCGCGCCCCCGCCCGCCAGGCCGCGCCCCCGCTTCCCCGGATGTCCGCCCGGTGACGGAGCCGAGGACATGGCGGCGCAGGTAGCGGGCGCGGGCGCGGGCGCGGGCGGCGGCGGCCCCCGACGAGGAGCTGGGCGCGGGGCGCGGGCCGGTGTTGCGCCTCGGGCTCTGGAACCGCCTGCCCTGCGCCCCCGTCTCTGGGCGCCCTCACCCCTCCGGCCTGCACCCGCCGGTGAACCACTTTCACGAAACCCCTCGGCGGCCCGGCCGCGAGCCAGCCCGAGGCGCGGATGCGCCGCCGCGCGGGGCTGGGGCGGGGCTGGGGCGCGGGGGCGGGTGACCGCGCCCACCTGACGCCCGCACCCGGGGCCTGGCGGGTCTGCGGCCCGGCAGCTCCCCGCGCCGCGCGCCGGGCCGGGGCCGCCTTCCCGTGCGAGCCGCCCGGTCGCCCCGTCCTTGGTCCCTCTTGCCCCGTCGGAAGTGAAGCTCCAGACGCTCAAGGCAGTCACCGTCTTCCTCCACTCTTTTGCATTCTGTTGTGCTTTGTGCCTCTCTCTCATTTTTGGAAAATGATTAACTTTCAAGTCTGTGTCTTTGAAACCCAGTGGCTGCAACCTTCATTCTGCTAACACATTTCGTAGGTGTTATGTGAGTTGGTGAAAACCTTTCTTGTCGCGCTTGATCCTCTGGTAATGGAAGTTGTGTCGACTAGGTTCTCTAGGGCAGTAAGCTGCTATAGCAAATATTAAACACATTAAAGTGGTATTAAAAGTGGATTAAAGTTTAACACAATATATTGATTAATCATGTAATCAGTATTTTTAAAATGGTGACATTTTCTGTTGTTCTTTTAAGTCTTCAACATCTGGGTATATTGTGCGCTGCTTAGTTTGAACTGCGTGGCTGAGATTGGCCATTTTCCACACGCTAACAGGCCATGTGACAAGTGGCTTCTGTATTGGCACGATCAGTTAAAAGGGCTAGATGTCATTTTTTAAAGCTCCCCCATCCTGATATTCTGTATACACCTTTCCACCCTGCAGTTTTGCACTGTCAGTGTTGCTTAAAGCAGTCTGAGCAAAAAAAGTTTCTCAGGATACATGTTTAGCATTCAAATTCCTTGCACCCCATACCTGACCTTCTAAGTCAGAATCTCCTTAGAACCTGGATTCTTAACGTGCTTGTACTTGTGCATCAAGAGGGTCATTAAATATTTGATAGTAAAATATCTTAGTTACAAGGTTTTTATATTTGACCAAGTCATCATCTCAGTTAAATCTTTAATAAATATTATTTTTGTGAAATCTAAAAACATGTGAAACAGTCTCCATACCACCTGGAGGCATGTGTTTCTTTGTGAATCTGTTCTACATCTTCCATCTTCTCAGATTAGCACTCATCAGGATGTAAATTCAGAAGTCTATTATTATTAGTGCCCAGTGATAGACAACTTGCTCCTTTTTCCCCCGTTTCAGGTTATCAAGTGCAAGGCTGCAGTTGCTTGGGAGGCTGGAAAACCGCTCTCCATAGAGGAGGTAGAGGTGGCACCCCCAAAGGCTCATGAAGTTCGAATCAAGGTAACGATACATCTGTGGCACAAAGGAAAACTTACAGCAGGTCTCTGGTGTACGACTCTACTGAAGTCCGCAGAGGAAGAATCCCGATGGACAGTGTCAGGAAGGAATCGAAAGGCATCCATTAGTGGGATCACAACATCTTTCTCCGTTTTATCCCTCTGCAGCGCTTACAGCTTAGCAGCTTTGACGTTAGGCTGAGCAGCCTTTCCCAAGGATCACTGGATTATTGCTCTTTATCTCCGTGGCCTGGGTCTAAGGTGACTGTAGGTGCCCCTCCGCTGCTTCCACAACTAAAGGGTGTGCCACACCGTGTGAACAGAGAAAAAGAAATAATCCTCAGCTCGTTTTAAAAGGAAGCGGTTCCTGGTTGACTGGAGCAGTAAGCCAGCACCACCGGCTTGCTGAGAGCGCCTCACGGGGCGCTGGCCCTGCAGACGGGCTGGCTCGGGGATCTTTGCTCCCCTGCTGAGGCACAGAGGCAAACTGACCCTGGGGAGAGGCCTGTTGCCCGGGCGGCCAAGTGGGTGTTTTTAGCATTCTACTTGGTGCCTGTTTTGATCTAAAAAATGATTTCAAGTATTGACCACCGGATGAAACTAACATTCTGGAGAAATAAGCTCTCTACCGGGATTTGAGTCGGCTCCCACCCCCTCCGCCTCCAGCCACACGCAGCTGGTGGTCCTCCCCTGCCAGGGCCACACTTACCTGGTTGAGAAGCCCAACACTGATAACTCTCAAAGCTCTTTCTCGGTGCAGGAATCCAGTATCTTAGAATAGAAGCATGTTTTTCTTTAAGTTATTCAGAAAATTCAGAAATGAGCCTGACTGTGGCACTGGGAAAGAAAATGTTTTAAACATAGGAAAATGAGCTGTAAACTGCCGACAAACAGCGAAGAATGTCACAATGTGATTAGTAATGTAGGTGAGAGGCATAGATACAAACACTAAGACTTTCTTTTCTCTGCTTGTGGTTCAAAAGGTAAGAGGTACTAGACAGAGAGATAGGGATACAGGGCTCATTTAAGTTGAAGTTGCTAAATTAAGTATTGATTTATTATTTATTAAGTTGTTTAAGTATCATTGCCAAAAAGGGAGTGTGTTCCAACTTGTGTCCCTCTTCACACTTCAAGGTATACACCCATAAAATCACCTTATTCACCGTCTCATGCTGACATAGAAGTACCATGTTCATTGCATAGAAACACCCCGTTACTTTCATAGGACACTTTAAAAAGTGCTGCCGACTCTAATTAGATGCCATAGGTTGTAAGCTGTGCTGGTTGTACAGACTGAAATACGGTATCGGAGTACAAGTGCCTTTCCCTGACACCCAGAGGAGCCGCGTGCAGACTTACGTGCTCTTTATGTTCCCTTCCTGCCAGATCGTCGCCACTGCAGTGTGCCACACCGATGCCTACACACTCAGTGGGGCAGATCCTGAGGGGAGTTTCCCGGTGATCTTGGGGCATGAAGGCGCCGGGGTCGTGGAGAGTGTTGGTGACGGCGTGAGCACGCTGAAGGCGGGTAAGAGGGAGTTTGAGCCGCGTCTATGCTCTCGGCTTATTTTCTTTGGGGATGTTATTTCCGATAGACTTTGAACAAGTTACCGCCTAAGTAAGTTGTCAAGATTGATTTTATTCTTTCTCTGGAAAGCACAAATATTTGAGGGTTTTTCTCCTATTTTGAAGACAGCTGTTCATTATCACAGCCAATTTTGCCCAGTTACGCAAAATTTTAAAGATGCATCAGTAAGTCAGTATGTTGAGATGAATGACCTCCACTCTCCAGTTGTTGAGTTTCACTTAAAAGTTTTGAATTTTTTGCAATGTCAGACATTGTTTAAATGATGTTTTGTAGTTCTAAGCCTTGAAGTTGTTGACTTTGCAAAGTCGCTTGGGTCGATAGGAATAGAATGGTGGAGAGGCTGTAGTGTTGGTTTAGAAGGAGGTGCTGTCTCCTCAGGCTGATGTCTGTGCATCTGTTTTCCAGGTGATACTGTTATCCCCCTTTACATCCCACAGTGTGGAGAATGCAAATTTTGTCTGAATCCTAAGACGAACCTTTGCCAGAAAATAAGGTTAGTGTCTTTTTAATCTTAAAACAAACTTCATATTATCAGTGGTAATATGTAATTGTGTGGCAGTATATACAAAGCATTTTACATGTATTATTCCATTTGATAGTACCCTCACTGCCATTATTTAAAATCTCATTTTCATAGATGAGAAAATGACACCTCATAAATTAAGTGGTTTGTCCACTATTGTCAGTTTTTAAAAGATACAGAATTTTCTGAACCTATTCTCTTTTCATAAAACTAGGCTGAATTTGTAAAATACGTAGCAAGGAAGGACATACTTAAGAAATTAAATGAAATTATTTTTTAGAGATTTTACTACTCTGAAATAATAAAACCTCATACGGTTACTGGGAATAATACAAGAGATGATAAAACACCTTTACACAAAAGACATAGCTGTTTTATTGTAGTGAGGTTAACAGCACTTAAAAGACTATTTGAGGTACTTTAAGAACTTATTGTTCCTCCTAAGTTTTTATTTAGCGATAAAATGTGCATGCAGAGTATACAAATCTTCAATGCTGATGTCAATAAATTTTTAAAGATTTATTTTTATTTATGCGCACAAGAACTGGGGTGTAAGCCAGAGATGAGGGGGGTGAGAGGATTCACCAGAGACAGTGGGGAGAACAGGTGGATCTACTGAAATACACTGACAGGGGTTAAGTCTCAGCACTATGAAGCTATCGGCAGCCACTGCAGCACGAGTTCGATCCCCGGCCAGGGAGCTTCCCACAGGGCACAGCAGACCCCTCCTGTCTCTCCGCTGCCCCCTCAGCAGTGGATTTCAGTGGATCCGCCTGTTCTGCTCCCCACTCTGTCTCTGGAGAGTCCTCTCACCACCACACACCTCTGGCCTGTACCCCAGTTCTTATATGCATGATAAAATAAATCTTTTTTTAAAAATTAAAGATTTATCAAACTTTCTGTGGCAGTAAGTCCTAATGTTTCCCTCTCACCTGATTTATCATTATTGCAGTTCATAAGAAAGTTACGGTTGTTTCTCTGCATCTTCTTGTGAAAAACTAAGGCACAAAGGTTAATTCACCTGCCTGACATCACCATGTGTCTGACTTCAGGGGCCAACTCCTAAGCATTGTCACCTGTCTGTTGAGGATTTTGAACATAACTTAATTAACATTAATCATATATGTTGCCTTCCCCCTCCCTGGGCAAACAGACAAATTAAAAAGAAAAGATAACCGAAAACTTGGGACTGTTACACTTTTTAAAAAGGCTTTTTGGAAGATCTAAATTAGTCTGGCCATCTGGTTTCATCATCTGATCTGGATTACTGATTGTAGTCTCTCCTGTGGATACTGAGTTCGCTTTTATGCTTTACAAAATAATACTTGCTTAGTTTTATGATGGAGTGTTAAAATGATTTCTATACTCTGACAATAGGATCCAGAAGGATGTTTAGGTTAGGGGTAGGTAAGACTATAAATCTCATAAATTTTCCCAATAGGGCATTCCGGAAAGATACTGAATCATTAATAAATATATTAGAAATTGGACTTTCATATTTAGCATACTTCTGTTTAATAGTTATTGTTTTTTAAACTGGTTTATTTTTCCTGTGGTGTTTAGGAAATCTGATTCAACCCTGCCTTTCCCTTTGTTCTTTAGAGTCACTCAAGGGAAAGGGTTAATGCCAGATGGCACTAGCAGATTTACCTGCAAAGGAAAGACGATCCTGCACTACATGGGAACCAGCACGTTTTCTGAATACACAGTCGTAGCCGATATCTCTGTGGCTAAGATCGATCCGTTAGCTCCCCTGGATAAAGTCTGCCTGCTGGGCTGTGGCATTTCGACTGGGTATGGCGCTGCTGTGAATACCGCCAAGGTGAGGGTGCAGCGTCCACCTGCGACAAAACTGTGCTGGAGTCGTGAGGCCGGCCTGACCTTTAAGGAGCCTGGAGCTTTCCCTGGCTCTGGGGAAGCGTGCTTGACGGCCTGTCTTTGTGTTAGGTGGAGCCTGGCTCGACCTGTGCGGTCTTCGGCCTGGGCGGAGTGGGCCTGGCGGCGATCATGGGCTGCAGGGTGGCCGGCGCGGCCCGCGTCATCGGCGTGGACATCAACAAAGACAAGTTCGCGAGGGCCACGGCGTTCGGCGCCTCCGAATGCGTCAGCCCCCAGGACTTCAGCAAGCCCATCCAGGAGGTGCTGGCGGACATGACTGGGGGCGGCGTGGACTACTCCTTTGAGTGCATCGGGAACGTGAAGGTCATGGTGAGCGGGTCCACCCCCAGGGCCGTTTCCTGGCGCGGGAAGGTTGTGTGGTTTTGCAGAGAGAATCTGGTGATGAGGATTATTCTAAGAGGAGGGACAATAGCGCCTTGCCCCACGAGTGGAAAGTGATACAGGAACAGCCGGGAAGACGGGCGCGTCCCTTTGCCTTCCAGGCTCGGAGGTTCGGGAGGGCAGTCCTAGCGAGCCCCTCTAAAGGACAGGGCGCCGGGCCGGCCCCTGCTGCAGCGCCGACGGAGGTTCTCTGTCCCCGGTTCTCGCCTGGAGCAGGGCGTAGCTTGACGGAGACCAGCAGCAGAGTGGCTTTTGTTCCTCCACCTGCTGCTTTTGTTAAAGTCTCTAGAATTCTGAGCTGGGATTTGCTTTTCCAACCAGCGAATATTTGGGTGCAGGGCAGGGGCGGCCTGGAGCCTCTGGCGTCGACCCCGGCTGCTCTCCCCGAAGGTCGGCGGCCTCGTCAGCACCAGGCGCTGCGGTCTCCGGGCGGTGCCCGGCGGAGGCCTGACCGCGCCTGCCCTGTCTCCACAGCGAGCGGCCCTGGAGGCCTGCCACAAAGGCTGGGGCGTCAGCGTGGTGGTCGGGGTCGCGGCGGCCGGGGAGGAGATCGCCACCCGGCCCTTCCAGCTGGTGACCGGCCGCACCTGGAAAGGCACCGCGTTCGGAGGTACTGGCGCCGGGTCGAGGCCGGAGGTGTCGCCCTCTCGAGACTTCCCCGGTGGATTCCTGAGTCCCGCGGTCCCTGCCCCGGCAGGCAGGCGTCTCCAGGGCTGCTCCCACCGGGAGGGCCTCGCACTGGGGGCTGGGGAGGCGGCTGCGGGCTGGAAGCACGAGCCGAAGGAGCACGTCGCCTGTTTGCTCGACAGGGAAAGGGAAGCCCTCGGCACCAGTGTTCTTTCCTCAGGCGACAGCACGTGCAGCGCAGATGTCCCCGACTGCCCTCGTCAGAGCCCCGGCAGCGCTCGGAGGGTCTCCCCGCCTGGAGAGGGGCTGGTGGGGTCGGTCTCACCGCAGCCTCTCCTGCTCACTGACTGGGGGAAGCCTGGACCTCGGGGCTTGGGGGAGGCCCCTCAAACACAGAACACTGTGACCGTAGCTGTCTCAGTGACAAGCACATTTAAAGGAAAATGGAAAAGCCCCCAATTTATAAGGAAAAAACAACTGGTAGGGGATATAAGAAGGGAGATTAGGAAAAGGTTCAAAAGAGGTTTTGCACAAGAGCTGGGGTGCAGGCCAGAGGTGAGGGGACTCCCCAGAGACAGAGTGGGGCGCAGAACAGGCGGGTCCACTGAGACACTGCTGGGGGGAGCAGCGGGGAGCCAGGAGGGGTCTGCTGCGCCCTGTGGGAAGCTCCCCGGCTGGGGATCAAACTCACAGCAGCTGCAACTGCTTCATAGGCTGGGACTGACCCCTGTCCCCAGGGAGGCCCCTCAAAAGGGCTTTGAAATAAGTTCCCAAACACCCCTGGTTTAAAAGGTGGGAAGACTTCTTTGTTGATTTATTACTTTTTTTTAGTGAAAAGTTGAAGTCTGATACTGTTTAAGATCCTGTGTGGGCCTTCCCAGCCCCCACCGCCAGGCTGCCTCCCAAGAGGGCCCTTCCGGCCTCGCAGACCGGAGTGACCTGCTCTGGGTGTTTGTGGATAATTCAAAAATCTAACCAAGTACAGGCTAGCGAGTCTTAATGAAATTGTAGTTAATATGAACAAAGAGAAACACATTTTCTTCCTAACTGAAGATGTGCACTATATCCTCTCTCTGAATTTTTAAGTTTTTCGTTCCTCTTTTGAGGCATGAAATTCACTTTCTTAAATGCCTTTGTATCCCCCCTTAAACAACCAGGGTGTAGACGCTTGCTATAAAAGTCACTGGATAAGCGTGTGGTTTCTTTCAGGATGGAAGAGTGTGGAAAGCGTCCCAAAGCTGGTGTCTGAATATATGTCCAAAAAGATAAAAGTTGATGAATTTGTGACTCACAGCCTTCCTTTTGACCAAATTAACAAAGCCTTCGACCTGATGCACGAGGGAAAGAGGTAAGCGCCCTCGCAGCGCCTGTCAGAGGCAAGTGCTGACCCAGCGCAGTGGGGAGGGAAGGCAAGAGAAGGCGCCTTCACAACCTCCTTGCGGCTTCTTCTCTCGCAGCATTCGGACTGTTGTCAGACTGTAAACGCCGAGGGCGAGCCGCTCCCCAGCGCCGGGCAGGCGGAGCGGCGCCACAGGCCACAGCCGCGGGCCCTCAGCGGCCGCCCCTCTGCGTGTGGGTGCAACTCAGACAGCTAATCAAGGCAGGCTGGTGACGTCTTGCGTCTGCGTCCTGGACTCACGTGAATCACTGCTAATCATTAGGAATCTCTTAGCAGAATAAAAATCACTTCTGCATGTGTGTGGAGGTTGGGCTTGCTTCATTCTCGTCTTTGTTTTTAACTCAAAGGGAAGATGGAGGCAGGTGGGGGCTGAGCCCGGTGCCGCCACGCTCAGGGATGTCCACCCAAAGGTCAGGCTCTTCCCGCTAACTCAAGAACAGCTTTCTCCAGGGCCTCCCTGGGGCGCAGGGGTTACTCTCAGCGCTATCCCACCAGGACAGCCAGTGCGGCCTGAGGCCATCCCCGGCCAGGGAGCCGCCCCGGGGCACAGACTCGCCCCCATGCGAGACTCTCCCGTCTGCAGTGGATTTCAGGGGACCCGCCTGTTCTGCTCCCCACTGCCTCTGGGGAGCCCTCCCCTCGCCCCTCTGGCCTGCACCCGGCTCTTTTACACACACACACACACACACACACACCTTAAACAAACCGCTTTCTCCAGCCTTCAGCAGCAGAGCCAGACCCGCGCCCGTCCCCGCGTGGCCTCTGCGCTGCGGTCTGAGGCCTCTGGCGACGCGGCAGCCGCAGACACGAGGGGCTCGGCCAGTCACTGAACCCCCGAGTGCCCCGCGCTCCGGGACGCGGGACGTCTGCGCGCCAACCTCGGGCCTCCGCGCCACGTGCCCGCAGCCCTCAGGCCTCGCCCCTGCGCCCGTCCTGCACCCAACAGCCCTCGCCGCAGCCCTCCCGCAGTCACGCTCCGCGGCTGACTCATGTTTACCGCGTGAGCGGCCCTGCGGCGCCGGCTCCAGCCGCCTGCGGCGCCCGCGCCCACAGCGCCCTCGGGCGTCCCGCTCGGCCGCCAGACTGAGTCAGGATAGCTCGCTTCAGCCGCACGCCGAGCTGCCCGGCGGGTCCTCAAAAGTGGAGATTTTCGCGGAAAAGATGGGTAGGAAATGGGATTTCATCATTAGTTTGCGTTTCCCACAATGACTGAAGTCTACTAGGAGTTGTTTGTTCTAGATTCTACTATTTTATCAGTTTCATATTTCCTTTAATATTTTTATTAGTTATTAATATAGTCAGTTCTACCAGTTTTTTTCCTAGTGCTGTTAATTGTGGTTTTTCATCCAGAGCAGTATATAAAGAAGCAAACAAAAATGACCCATAGTCTCCCCATCTAGGTAACTGACATAAAAATAAACACATGAAAGCAATGTATACAAGGCTTAGAAAATTTAAAAAGTAGAGAAATTATGAGAGTAAAAAACTCCACTTTCCTCCCCCAGAAACAGATGACTGTCATCTCTGCGGTGACAGCACATACTGGCACTTACATATCCGTCCTCTGAAGTCACACAAAAGGAACCCTTTTGACACTGCCCCTCTGGCCTCTCCCCATGGACAGCGCTCTCAGGCCACATCTGAGCGCACCAGGCCGGTCTACATGCCTTCCGCCTTGATGAAAACCGTGTTTCCTTGCTTCGTACTACACACAGATGTGGCTGCCTTGCTCCTATAGCTGTTTTTGAGTGGGCCTTTTAGCTGTAGGAAAGTGGCAGTGACAAGCAAGGCTTCTTTCTAGCTCTGTGGTGCATGTGAAGGGGCAGGCAGTGGGCCCAGCTCTCTTCGCCTGGAGTGCGAGACACACCGAGGGCCCAGGGCCCAGCAGGCAGCCCTGGGCGACGGGACGAAGGGGCCGGCTGCGCAGCTGCTCGCGTCCACCAACAATCACAGGAAGGCAGTTTGAAGGCACCAGATTAATGTAACTCTAATTCCTATAGCTGGGTATTTAGGGAGTTGTTTTTTAAGATTTGTTTTTATTTATTTATGCATAGAAGAGCTGGGGTACAGGCCAGAGGTGGGGGGGCGTGAGAGGACTCCCCAGAGACAGAGTGGGGAGCAGAACAGGCGGACCCACTGAAACACACTGCTGAGGGGGCAGCGGGAGACAGGAGGGGTCTGCTGCGCCCTGTGGGAAGCTCCCCGGCCAGGAATCGAACCCATGCTGCAGTGGCTGCGACAGCTCCACAGGCTGAGACTGACCCCTTCGCCCCCAGGGAGGCCCTAGGGACTTTATTTTTCATTTCTGTCACAGTTCAGTACATATTCTTGAGGCTGCTAATTTATTTTAACATACGTGACCATTTCCTGGCTCTAAGCACAGTTGTCTCTTTCAAAGAACCACTGTAGAGTCAATTTTATAAGATCTTACAAATTCTTGGGTCATGGAACTATCAATATGAAGTCTTGTCAGCGTCCTCTGGAGGGCATATAAATATGTATGTTTTATGTGTTGCTGAGCCAAACAGCTTTTATGAGAAAGCAGAGCTACAGCACAGGCTAAAAACCACCCACTGTGCGCACAGCCATCAATACTGGCTGCCCAGTCAGAAATCTACCTTAAAAGTATTGCTGGAAATTTCTTGAAAGTATCTTTAAGCTGCTTTTATGGACAAAAGGTACACAATTTTAATACAAAGGTTCACTTTATTTCATGAAAGACAGTGAATTACTTTTAAGGACCTAGAATTTAACAGCATCAGGCCTCCCTGGTGGTGCAATGTGTTAAGGGCAGCACTACGAGGCTGTCGGCAGCCGCTGCAGCACAAGTTCGATCCCCAGCCGGGGAGCTTCCCACAGGGCGCAGCAGACCCCTCCTGCCTCCCCGCTGCCCCCTCAGCCGTGTCTCAGTGGACCCGCCTGTTCTGTTCCCTACTCTGTCTCTGGGGAGTCCTCTCACCCCTACACCTCTGGCCTGCACCCCAGCTCTTGAATGGATAAATCTTTATAAAAAAAAAAAAGAATTTAGCAGCTTCAGGAGCTAACAGCTTTGGTTTTTTGATTTCTTTCTGAAAGTCTTCGCATACCCACAGCGCTTTACAGCCTTGCCTGTGTGTCCGCCTTCTGCCTGTTGGGCTGTTCTGCTTTCTGCATGACGCACCCAGCGACACTGTCCAGGAAGAGTCCCCACGCCCAGACACGCGTCCTCGGGACAAGTTCATGGCGCGCAGGGAGGGGCGCGACAGGGGACAGGGCGGGGGGCGGCTCCTTTATGAGCAGGGGAGAGCAGGTCGCGTGTCTGCCACAGCTCGCAGCCGCGGTCTTCCTGTGTGCAGGCCCACAGCTCGCCGGCCCCAGCTCCGCCCACGCAGAGGGAATCCTCTCACTATCGCTGCGTCTAACTCCAGATCAACAAAACATCCTCCCGGCTCCTGTGTTTTACCTCCAGGAGTTACTGTACTCGCTGTTTGCAAGATCTCCCGGTTTAGGAAATTCAGAAAAGGATTAAACTAAACTGAACGACTTCAGGTAATTCTTGAACGAGTTCTCTGGCTGCATCCCCCTAGGGAGGTGTGTTCCAAGAATAAAATGAATCACAAGTTTGCACTGAAGTTCACTGCTGGGGAGGAGTTTCATGCTGTGATGCTGAAATAATGTGATGTCTTGTATAATCAAGCAAGTAAGTGATTATTAAGGTCGTTCGGAACAAAGTTCTCACCTTGGGCGAAGGAAAGCACAAACACGAAGCAGGGAGAGGTGAGGACGATCACTGTCGCCTTGAAATAAAGGGTCAGAGGAACTCTCGATGCACAGAGGATGCGTTTCCTGGTTGTGTTGCCCGAGGCCTAGAAATGGCGGCAGCCAGAGGCACCCAGGTCCTATTCCCGAATGCCGATTCCCATGAACTGCCACAGCTCCTTGGAGAAACAGCCAACTCCTGGTCTGCGCAGGCAGTGAGGCTAAACCTGGAACACCTTATGGCAAAAATGAGCCTGGTACAATTACACAATCAAATGGAATTTTTAAATAATTGCTGAATCCACACATTTGTTTTTTCAAAAAGTGGGTCGAGGGGCCTCCCTGGTGGCGCAACGAGTTAAGCACTGCGCTGTGGAGCTGTCGGCGGCCGCGGTGCTAGTTCGACTCCCGGCCAGGGAGCTCCCCACACGGCGCAGCAGACCCCTCCTGCCTCACCCGCAGCTCCCCTCAGCAGTGTACTTCAGTCATTCTGCCTGTTCTGCTCCCCTCTGTCTCCGGTGAACCCTCTCGCCACCCCACGTCTCTGGCCTGCACCCCAGCTTGTGTGCATAAATAACCTTAAAAAAAAAAAAGTGGGTTGAGTGAGAGAAGTGCTTCTGTGTAGACGAATCCAGGCTAGTGGATGTGGCCAGGCGCGGCCGAGGGTCATCCGGTCGCCCACCCTGCCAGGAAGGGCCCTAAGCGCCCTGCGCCGGCACCGCGTCCCCAGCGGGCGGCCCTGTGCCTCCCAGCGAGCCAGGCTGGGCGTGCCCGGCGCCCCGGAGGACACGCATCAAGGGCCCGCCCTGAGAACGCGACGAGCTGGCGCCTGCCTTTTCAAGGTCAAGTTCCCCCAAAGGGGCAGAGGCGCTCTGGAGGAGACTCTGGTGCAGGGCCGAGAGCGCCCGAGGTTTTCGATGAAGACGCGGCTTTCCGTAACCTCCCGGGAGCTGAGCCTGGGGCCAGCGTGAGCACTGCCTCGGGGTGCGCCCCGGGGGAGATGAGGCGAGGTGGCGACTGGGCCCAGGCCCAGGCCCAGGGCGGAGACGACTCCACCGTCCGGCCCCCTCAGGCCGTGTAAGTCTGAAACACTCCAGAGGCCGGAGTGAGCGTGAAAAACGGAGGCTCACCGCTGCGGGGCGCACGCAGCGGCCTGGGTCCGCCGTCCTGACCGCGACCGGCCCACGCCCGGGCCGCAGGATTCGGTGCCTCGGTCTCTCCTGTGACCGAGACCAGCCGGTGGGGCTGTGGAGTGCGGGTGAGTGGCTCAATGTACCCTCCCACCAGCAGACTCCAGTGACTTAGATAAAAGGGAAAAATTTCCCTTCTGAATTATAACCCCGAGGAGCAGAGGATTGGTAGGAAAAAATACACGTTATTTCAAAAGTTAATGCAAAAAAAAGGAAGTTGAACACGATGACTTCTTCTGGAAAGTTAGCAGGATGATGGAACGAGGTCTTCTCGGCGACGCCAGGAGCATTCGCAGCCCGTAGACCAACTGGACGGCGACCCGTCCGCTTCAGGGTCCCCACGAGGGGAGCCCGCATGGTGTGCTGCTGCGTCTCTGGCCAGGCTCCCGCCGACGTCTCTTTTCTTGAACTTCACTTTCTAGTTACAGACAGCGAGTGAGCCCGAGCTCAAATGCTCCCTAAATAGACAGCATTGTCGTAAAAACTCCAAAACTATGGTTGCATCACAAATGCTGCTGGTAGCTGTGGAAGGAACACGACACTGGAATTCCCGGGACACAGTAAACGTGACAGGCGTTTGGCTCCGACGGCCTTTTATTTCAGGTCATGGAACCAGCAGCTCCTCCCCCACTCCCCTCTGAAGCCCCGAACGCGGCAGCACAGTCAGTGAACACAGGGAAGGGCGACCGTTCAGGCCCGTTAATCTCCCTTCGCGCGTTTCAGCGACACCCACGTTGCCAGGCACTGCACTCACAGCACCGCAGCCTGATAAAACTCTACTCACGCACCCCACAAAGTCTACGCCAGATCCGGTCCCCTCATAACTCATTAAAATAATGACAGTGATGAAAACGTTGCAGTTCTTTTAAAGCAAGAGTCCGAGGCACTGGGGCGGTGTCCTGCGCGTCGCCTGCCGGGGGCGCCGAGCGCGGGCGCCCCGACGTGCTCCCCAGCACCCGCCCGGGCGGCGCCGCCCCAGCCAGGCCCCGCCCCCGCGGGGCGCCCCCGGAGTCGAGCAGAGGGAGGGAGGGGCCCCGACTTCGCGGACCGCGGAGAGTGGCCGGCGCGCCCAGCCTCGTCCGCCACAGCCGCTTCCGCTCAAGCGTGGCCGCCGTTTTCGCCAAACACTCAGTGACTTTTTCCAGTCCTGGTGCCCTTCCCAGGGGCCTCTGCCACGGCCATTCGCAGACGGAGCAAGACTGGAGGGAACGTCCGGCCGCACGGCGGCCCTCACACAAACCCACGGCGAACGGAGCGGGGCACCCCCAACGGACGCGGCGGCCGCGGCGGCGCACGGTCACAGACCCGGCCACGCGAACCACACACGGGGCTTAAAACGTGTCCGGCCCGGGCCCACCCACGCGGAACGCAAAGCCGCGAGCAGCGCGCGGCCCGTCCGGCCCCGGCACCCGGGGCCCGCGCCGCAGAGGCGGGTCTGCGGGGAGGAGCTCACGGCCGAAGGGGAAAGCGGGAGACTCGGAGCGGCGAGCACGGGAAGGCGAGAGGCATCGCCTCGCCCTGCCCGGCGCCCGCGGCGTCAGCACTGGGACATGAAGTGCGGCCGCGCGCTGTCCAGCCGCCGCGTCAGGACCTCGCAGCCGGTGTCCGTGACCAGCAGCGTGTGCTCGAACTGGGCCGAGCGCTTGCCGTCCCGCGTCACCGCCGTCCAGCCGTCCGGCCAGGTCTCGTCCTGCCAGCCTCCTTGAGCACAAAGAGAGAGACCCCTCAGTGCCCGTCTTGGTGGGCGCCGGCGCGCGCACGGCACAGAGAACCTGCGGGCGGCTTCGCGCTGGACGCCTGCTGCCGCGCCGGCCTCGGCGCGCTCCTGCCGCCCCGCTCTGGCCGGCGCCCAGGGAGGCGCGTTCGGCCCCCTCCAGGGCATCCTGACTCACACGTCCACGTCCCACGCACCAAAGCGGGACATTCGGCGTCATGTTCCCGCTAATCACACAGCCACGGCCGAAGGGCTGAAGCGCGGGCCTGAGCTCTGGCGGCGTCCGACGAGCCCGCAGCCACGAGTGCCGCGAGGGAACACCGTGGTCCTCACCCCGTACGGAGCACCGGGCCCCACGGGAGCGCGTCGTTCACAGCGCTCGGTGCTGAAGCGACAGCAGGCGGTGGCAAGAGCAGGGGAGGGAGAAACGGGTAAAGAGGAAAAGGCGCCGGCAGGGAATGAGCCAGGACGAGCCGAAAGGGTGAGAGGCGTCGAGGGGCGGAGAAGGCGCCGGGAGAGGGCGCGGGTGCGGCAGGGTGGAAGGAGACAGCTGAGCAGCTCTGGAAGCCGCCACAGCAACACCTCCATGCACTCCTGTTTCCAGACGAGCGCCACAAAACTTCACGCGTTCTTCACTGTGAGTAACCCGCGGGTAAAAGCCAGGCCCGCTGCCCGCGCCCAGAGCACAGCCCCCCACGGCGGGCCCCCGCCCAGGGCGAGCGCCCCGGACGCCAGCGCCTGCAGCCCGAGGACCAGGCGCGCGGCCAGCGACGGCCCCGCACGGACCGTTTCCAACGGGCCTCTCAGTCCACCGCAATCTGCCCAAACAGGTTCTTTGCTAGAAATCGGGTCAAAGTATGTGGCCATTACTCTGGGGGAATCCCTGGGCATTCAGAGCGGAGACCCCGCCCTGGAGCCGGGGAGAGCGGGGGAGAGCCGAGGGCGGGCCCACCCAGGGGGCGTGCTGTGACGTGAGAGCTGAGCAGAAGCAGCCCCGGACACCCCGGGGCAACACACCCCTGCCCACTGCCCACGCCTGGCCGAGCACCTAAACCGCGGCGACCTTCCCGGCCCCGCCCACGCCCCGCCCGCTGCTCCCTGCCCCGCCCCATGCCCGGCCCCGCCCGCAGCCCCGCCCACACGGCACGCCCACTGTGCCCGCCCCGCCCCACGCCTGGCCCCGCCCACCACCACGGCCCCGCCCGCAGCCCCGCCCACACAGCAGCGCCCGCTGCTCCCCGCCCCGCGGACAGCCTCGTGCTCGCCCCTCGGAGGGCCGGGCAGTCCAGCAGCCGGGGCCCGCATCAGGGGCGGCTCTCACGCCCTCATGGCCTGGGCCAAGGGGCTCCCTCTAAGAGCAGAGTCCGGCGCAGCGACCCGACTCCCCCAGCCTGGGGCGCCCCAGGCGGCGTCACACAGGCCGCGGGGCCGCCAGACCGCAGCGAAGGGCGCAGCCCGGCGGCGCCCCTCACCCGCCGCCGGGCAGGGCCCGAATCCCGGCCGGGCCTGCTCCTGCCCGAGGGCGCCTGGGGGCCCGCAGAGCGTTTCCTCCCCCGCCGCAGGCGCCCCTCGCCCCCGCCCCCCGCGGCGCCCCGACCGCGTCAGTTACCTTCACAGATCATCGGCTCGATGGTGAACACGTGGCCCGCCTTCATCACGCCGACCGCCTTGTTTTCTGGAAGCCAAGGGGGCGTCTCAGCCGCACCCGAGGCCCCGGGCAGGTCGCGGCCCCGCCCCCAGCCCCCAGCCCCCAGCCCCCAGCCCCCAGCCCGGGCCGCCGCCGCCGCCGCGGCTCCCGCTGGCACGCAGGTCCGAGGCCTGGTGTGAGGTAGGGAAAGGGCCCCAGTTTGTTACCCGCTCGGAGGAAAAAGAAAATGTGCAGAAACGCGCGCGGGCTCCTGGGGCCGCGCTCCGGCCACCCAGCTGCGGCCCGCCGGGGCCAGGCCGGCTCCCGCCAGCTCTCCTGAGAAGCGGCTCCGCGCCGGCCTGCAGACGGCCGTCGGGGGACCCCGGCCAGCCCAGCGCCGCCCGAGGAAGCGGAGGGGCCGCGGGGAGGGCCGTGTCCGCCAGAAGGGCGGACCCCCAGGACCCCCAGGCGCGGCAGGGCAGACAGCCCGCCCGGATTGCAGCGCGGGGCTGCAGTCAGCCGCCCCAGCCCGGGCGCCACCCCGCCCCGTCTGCAGACTGGCAGGCCCGCCCGGCCACTTACTGGCGTAGTGGGGCACGTTGGGGGCCGTGTGGAAGAGCTTGTGGATGCCGTGCCCGCAGTAGCTCCGAACCACCGAGAAGCCGTTGGCTTGGGCGTGCTTCTGGATTATGTTGCCCAGCTCCCTGTAGCGGACGCCGGGCTTCACTGCAAGCAGAAGGGGCGCCTGAGGAGGCACAGCGACGCGCCCGCGCCCGCAGGGGCCAGAGTCCACGGCCTGGCCCGGCCGGGGCAGAGGGGAGAGGACAGCAGTCGGGGAACCGGACGCCGCGTGGCGCAGCAGCCCCGGCTGCGGCCAACCCTGCAGAGGGCCTGTAGTCCAGGAGAGCTCCCCGCAAGCGCCCCGTGCGGCTGCCGCGACCTCCCCACTCGTCCCAGAAAACAACAAAAGGCGCCCGGCGCCGCGGCTCCTGCTCTGCCCCCGCCCCCCCCCCCCCCAGACCCAGGCCAACCTCGCAGGACCCTCGGCGCTGCGCCAGCCTGAGGTGCAGGGGGGCAAGGAGAAGCTGCTCCCACCAGGCCGGCCGAAGGGCAGGAGCAGGAAACCACTCCCGCTCCCCAGCAGCCCAAGGAGAGGGGCAAGGGGAAGGCAAAGCGGGGCGCACAGCCCAGCGCCCGGCGGGGACACCCGCACCTGCGTCCACGGCCTGCATCAGGCACTCGTAGGTGGTCTGGACCAGCCTCCGCGCCCCCTCGTCCACGGCGCCGACAAAGAAGGTCTCGTTCAGGTCGCCGTGGTAGCCGCCGCGGTAGAGCGTGATGTCCACTGCGCGAGAAAGGCGGGGGCGTCCTGCGCGACGGCACAGGGCAGCGGCCGGGGCCCACACGCGCGGCCGCAGGGGCGCCGCGAACACCGAGGCCGAAGCCCGGGCCGCCCGCCCGCCGCAGCCCCCAGGCCGCCCGCGGCAGAAGGAGGGCTCGGCCGGACGCGCGGACAAGCCGGCGCCGGGCAGAAGACCTCGCTCAGGCGCTTCTCCCGCCCCGCGCGGGCCGTCCACTGAACTCCAAAACCCGCTCGTCTTTCACTCCTTTGGGAGAATTCACCCTCCCCCGGGCCGTTTTCAGACGGGCTCCTGCGGGGGCGGACATGCTGTGACCCACCGCCTGGGGGCGGCGCCTCGGGGACCACTGCCGGCTCGCTCGGCCCCACGACGCCCAGATGCGCCGTGGACGGGCCAGGTCAGGGGCTGCGTCGGGCCCAACCCAACACGCGTCCCTGAAAAACCTTGCAAGTCGTGCACAAAATAAAAGCAAGAGTTTATATAAAAAACAGGCTCGGGCACAGTGCTGAACACCCGCTACACAGAACTCGCCGAAGCCCCGGAGAGGAGGCCCCGCCCCCTCGGCGCCAGCGCCGGAGCCAGTGCGGGGATGCGGCCGGGCCGCCCCGCCGGCTGCCACAGGGAGGGCGACGCCGCCGGGCCGCGTCCACCACAGGGACAGGCTGGCCGCGTCCCCGGCCCCCAGGCCGCAGTCCCGAGGCCCGGGCAGGAAGCGCTGGCTGCTCAGGGCCCCTCTTCCTGCGGCCCGCCCCACCGGGCTCTCCTCACCACCCGAGGCCTGCTCTGGCCTCCTCGCCACCAGGGGAGAGACTCGGCCACCACCCCTCCGGGCCTGCCGCTCCTCTGCACCAGAAACACGCCCCTCCCACGACACGGCTTCCAGAGAGCTTAGTTTACCTGGGATTTTTAACACAAACACAGAAGTCAAAGACAGGAAGCAGGTGAGGGCAGCAGGCGGCCGCCGCCGGGCGCGGGGCTTACCGTTCACGATGTCGCCTTCCTGCAGGGGCCGCCGGTCCGGGATGCCGTGGCAAATCACCTCGTTCACCGAAGTGCAGCAGGACTTTGGGAAATTATAGTAATTCAGCGGAGACGGATAGCAGTTTCTGGCAATACATGCCTACGGCAAATCAAAACACAGGGAAATAATTTGCCGTGTGCAAAGGAAAAAAATGTATGCAATTAACCAGATCTTTACATCTGAAAAACATGGAAAAAAATTGTTGTGTAAATGCTCCAGTGAAGAACATTTATTTTAGAAATAGTAACACACAGTATCTGGAACCGCCTACAGTGGGGCGTGCAGTCAACAGTACAGGCAAACCCGCAAAGGAGAAGCAAAGTCTTAAGACACACAAATGTCACTATATATTCTCGGTTAAAATTATTGGTCATGAAAAAATTATTTAAAATTAAAAGATACCATTTAAGGAATCCGTTACTATGTAATTTTAGTGCAGCTATAAATCCTTAGGAACAGATGAAGACCCTAAAGCCTTTTACCCCTCTGGTCAAAAACACCCAGAGGAAGAGACAGCCGAGCGCTTCCTGAGGCGTTTCAGTCACTGCCCTCGGGGAAACAGCCCCGAGAGAACAGCCTGGCTTTTCACAACAAGCCTCACTTTCCTCGCATGCTGTGGCACAGTAAGAAATCCCAGCACACAATTTCTTTCCGTACTGCCACACACCCTCTGAACTAACGCATATAATGCAATCTGAGGGATATCCAAACTTTTGCTGGCAACTCCACTACTGGAAATTTAAATTGTTTCTTCAATTACAAAAAAATATTCCGCCAGTAAGTACACATCCACCACTGTTCCGGGAGGACTGACTGTGAGTCTCACAGCAGACAGTCAGGAGCAGCGGGTGTCTGCACGAGACCCCAGCTCCATCCTGCCCCGGGGGCCTGGGCTGTGTCGCCCTTTCCCTAGGCCCGTTCCCGGACCTCTGAAATGGAGCTGACGGTATCTACTTGGTGAAGTTGTTGAGGAGATTATGAGTTAGGAAAAGGCACGCTTAAAAGAACACTTGGTCCAGGAAGCACTCAAAATGCTGTTATTGCAGACTATACCTTTAAATAAATGGGACGATACCCCAAAATCAGGGTTTCAAATTCTGAAAATAAATTTTGTGAATGTTTCGTACCGCAAGCTACTCTGTCAAATTCCCTTCCAAGAGGGCTGTGCCCATTTACAAGCCCACCCCCAGGGAGAGCGCAGTCTCGCCCTCTCCACGGGGACAGACACAGCCAGCTGTAACACACTGACTAACCTGCAGGTCTTTACAATCTGACTCTCTGTCACTGCCAGAAAAGGCTCAGCTGGTTTTCCCAGTTACCTAACCTGGCCTCGCTCTTCTCTGCAAACACTCCACTCACATAGCCCGAGCTCCCACCGAGCCGCAAGCTGCGCTCAGCACAAACGGTTGTCTACCTGTCTGCTTACGGCCCTGCCACTGGATACAAAAGAGGGGGTTTTCGGGCCTCCCTGGTGGCGCAGCGGTTAGGTACTGCGCTGTGGAGCTGTCGGCAGCAGCAACGCGAGTTCGACGGCCGGCCAGGGAGATTCCCACAGGGCGCAGCAGACCTCTCCTACCTGCCGCTGCCCCCCTCAGCAGTGTGTTTCCGTCCATCTACCTGTGCTGCTCCTCACTCTGTCTCTGGTGAACCCTCTCGCCGCCTCACACCTCTGGCCTGCACCCCAGCTAGTATGCATAAATAAATAAATCTTAAAAAAATAAAAATAAAAGGAAACTTTCAAAAGAGGGGGTTTTCCTACTAACCTAGTTTCAGCACTTGTTTTCTCATTTATTTCAGAATATGCAGTGCGTGTGCTGGCATGACATATTTAAAGCACTGGCGAAAAAAAATGAATCATTTTATAAGAAGCGTTTACTGCTATGAAATGTGGTTTCAGAAAACGTATTTGAAGTGCCTCCCAGACAGCAATTAAAGACAGGAATAATGACTGTTGAGTATTTCCTATTTTTCAAAGAAAGCAAAAGTCTGTTTTCAAACTAGCTTAGCCAAGTGACTTTGGACACTCAGAACTCAAGTTTACCAACACAGGAAATGACGCAAACCTTTCTCTCAAAGCATAAGAGCGAAGTTCTCACCAGGTGGACGGCGTGATCGATCTCCTCAGTGGAGACGCCGGGCTGGATCATCCCGGCGGCAATGTCCAGCACCTCCCTGGCCAGCTGCAAGAGAGGCGGGCAGCACACTCAGACCTCCGCAAAGTCCCGGGTGCTGCATCTCACATTTGCAAAGTGTGACTGCTGCGATATTCAACCTTGAATACTTTATTCCAAATGTTCACTTTAAAACCATTTTTATAATCCCAATGCCCATCAGAAACCGCGTGCGCAGACACGAGAGGAGGCGCGCTCGCGAGGCTTGCGATGCGAGCCTGACTGCCCCTGTGGCCTTGCGGGTCTGGAGAGACGCAAACCCCCCTTCTCACATTTCTACAGTGGGGGTAGGTGTGGAAGCAAGAATGATGACGGATGTTCCTCACAGAATCACAGGAAGTGATAGAAATACAGACTTCTCCAGATTATCAAAGAAAATTAGTTAACAAATCACTGTTAAAGTACAGAATAAAAACTGAAAGGATCATTTCTTAATGAATATTAATGTAGCAATTAGTTTTCCTTAGAAAAAGACGCACTTCACAAAAGCGGCTTTGCTCAGCGCCATGGCAGCCTTCGGCGCTCACAAATAAAATGACAGAAAACCATGAACACCTGGTTCTTTAAAAACAATAAAAGAAACAGACCACCAAGTCAACACAGATCACCGACCATAGGAATGTTCAAATACACTTTTAATAGAAAACAAGCGCTGCCGCTGCCCCCAGCGGCCGGCACGACCACCCAGTGCCGGCGAGCAAGGCCGCGGCCCCGACTCACCCTGCACACCAGCCTCATCCCTTCGATGTCTTCCGAGGAGAGCAGCTTAATCTGAGAAGTGCCTTTAAGAGCCTGTTCGGATTCAGACATTCCTGGAAAGGAAAATCAGTCAGTAAAGCCACAGCGAATGGAGAGATGCTCCCTCTAGGAGAAAAGGCATTTCCAGGGGATGACGACCAAGTCTCACTGGACGCTGGATTTTTAATGATCTGGGAGGGTCCAGGTCAGATTTTTGTAAAAAATATTTTCAATATGAAGAGGAAGTTTGCTAAACAAAGAGAAAGGAGACTTCTGAGAACCAGCTCTGAGAGCTGCTAGAAACCAGCTCCTTCCGAAGCGCAGCGGTGGCACAGCTAAGCAGCGGGCTCCCAGGCTGCCACTCGGCCACCGCGGAGCAGCTGACCGGCAGCCACGCCCGTGTCCTTCACCAGGAGCCTCAGGCAGTGGCTTTCCAGCTGCAGCTGCGGCCTCTCGTGAGCTGGGCTACCCTTTCTGCTCTAAGTCAACAGACGGAACACAGCACGTCCAAGTGCATCACCCAGGGCGCAAGGGCGGCTGTGACGGGCGCCTGTCAGTCTGCTCCCCCACCCGCGTACAGATGCCGTGACACACTTCTCTGGGTCAGAGCCAAGACAAGTCTGAAAACTCTTGCCTTAGCTAAATCAGCTTAATTGAAGTTAATCAAACCGTTCAAAGTATGAAAGCCCAATATAATAACTCTTTCAATAGCGGAGACAACAAATCAAAAACTAATCTTTTTAATCAATGGTGATATAAAAGTCACAAGAAAGACCTAATTTAAGAAAATTTCAAAAAGCCTGGCACACTGTGGCGTGACTAGGGTGACTGGGTCTGGCCGGTGCAGGCCCGGGGCAGCTCACCTAGAGGGTGGTCGGCGTAGTCTGGCCTCTGAATGTAGCTTGGCACTGGCCTGGTTGGCATCTAAAGACATCCAAGAGAATTAAAATGGGTGAATTAAAATTGATTCAAATATAATGTAGCTCTCGTTATTAAAATTTATTAACAAGGGCCTCCCTGGTGGCGCAGCGGTTGAGCGCTGCGCTATGGAGCTGTTGGCAGCTCGCAGTGCGAGTTCGACGCCCAGCCAGGGAGATTCCCACATGGCGCAGCAGACCTCTCCTGCCTCCCCGCTGCTCCCCTCAGCAGTGTGTTTCCATCCATCTGCCTGCTCTGCTCCCCGTTCTGTCTCTGGTAAACCCTCTCGCCGCCCCACGCCTCTGGCCTGTACCCCAGCTTGTATACATAAGTAAATAAATCTTAAAAAAAAAAAAAAGAGAGAACTCAAGTTTAAAAAATAAATAAATAGGGCCTCCCCGGTGGCGCAGCGGTTAAGCGCTGCGCTGTGGAGCTGTCGGCAGCGGTGATGCGAGTTCGACACCCGGCCGGGGAGAATCCCACATGGCGTGGCAGACCTCTCCTGCCTTGCCTGCTGCTCCACTCAGCAGTGTAGTTCTGATCTGCCTGTTCTGCTCCCCGCTCTGTCTCTGGTGAACCCTCTCGCCGCCCCACACCTCTGGCCTGTACCCCAGCTTGTATGTATAAATAAAAAATAAATCTTTAAAAAAAAATAAAAATAAAAATAAATAAATAGATAAATAAATAAATAAAACAAAATAAAATTTATTAATAAAGAAAATAAAACTGGAGGGAAAAACACTAAAGACTTCATTTAAAGTATTAAATAAAAATTGTGATGACTCTGTAACACTGAACACGCCGTCCCGTGAGGCCTGACCTTGACTCTCCCCGGCTAGTGCCGCGGCCATTCTCAGGGCGCTTAAGAAATGAGGGAGCAGCCCCGCTGCTAAGAGTCAGGATCACACACGGACAGCGGCTGCCTGTGTCGTTCCACACTGGCGAACCAACAGCAATAAAATGAGGTCTCCAGTAAACACGCACCCGCGCGGTCCCGAACTCAAGGCTGCAGGGAGGCCTGAAGAGATGTTCTTATGATTTTGTTATTTCCCCAACACTTTAATTAAAGATACATTAAAAAGAAAAGCATCGGTAAAGAGAATTTAAACATCAAAGGAAGACAGTGGATATCAGGGCTGCAGGAAGGGGTGAAAGCGACAGAAAGGGCACTAGATGAAGGCGGAGAGAAATACCATTTTACACTTGTACAACAGTAGTAATCCACACTGCCACCACACCGGCAGGAAATATCTATCATTCCCATGCTTTTTAAAGATAAAATAAGGTGGTGTTTGTTTTTGTTTCTTTGGGGGGTAGGGGTTTGTGCATACAAGAACTAGGGTGCAGGCCAGAGGTGCAGGGGTGAGAAGATTCACCAGAGACAGAGTGGGGAGCAGAACAGGAGGATCCACTGAAATCCACTGCTGAGGGGGGCAGCGGGGAGACAGGCGAGGTCTGCTGTGCCCTGTGGGTCAGCTCCAGAGCTGGGGATCGAACTCAGGCTGCAGCAGTGACAGCCTGAGACTGAACCACTAGGCCAGCAGGGAGGCCCAAGATTAAATGAGTTTTAACCCTTTCATCTGAAATTGCTTCTGCTTTGTCCATGAATGTCAAGTATCCCTACTGACTTTCAAATAATGTACCAAACATAAAAGCTAAAGAACCAGAATGTAAACTTCACCTTGAGTCTACAAATTATTACTGGAATACAAATTACAAGTAACATTTTTAGAAAACCAAAAATTCTGAATAGGCTTAAGAGGACATGGGGCCGGGTCTCCACCCTTGCTCACCAGCGGGTAGTGCGGCCGGAGCCTCCCCGTGTAGCGGTAGCCTGCCCACGGGTCAGTGTTGACGTCGCCTTCCATCATCCAGGAGGACACTTCTCGCTTCGCCTTTTCATCTTCTGGGAGGAGAGGGGAGAGGCGCTTCAGGGGCAGGCCAGAGGCAGCGCAGTTCTCGCCTGTCTGAACCCAGCCCCAGTGCCCAGCACAGACCGGGCAGACCCCCGAGCCAGTCACCAGCACCTGCTCCCCCACGTGTCCATGACCCTTCTCAAAGGTCTCAGGGCCTTGAGAGACAGGCCCAAGCTAAACTTATTCTAAGTTTTACACAACATCAAGGAGGAACAGCTCACAGAACCCCTTTTCATAAGTAAATAATAAACGTACTCTCTCCACAACACCAGTTATAGGGAGCCCATTTTGAGATATAAAATCTGACCAAGGCAAAATTTCCCAACTGCGAGCAAAACAAGAGTTGTGCAACTTGCTTGATTGCAAGAGAGTGGAATCAGAGCCACGACATTGCTGAGATGTGCCTATAATACAATACTGAGTAGAAAAAGCCATCCAAGTTGAAACTAACCAAAAGTAAAAGCCACGTGTAAATGACGATGGCCAGCTCAAGCCGCCCCTGGGCCCTGACTGCCGCTTCACCTTCTCTCACACAGGTCACGAGACCGACAGATACACTCAGACGCATCCTACTTGGTGACTACATAACACGGAGGAAAAAAGTGTCGTGGCTCGAGCTTTCAGAGAATTCTTGTCTTGGGCACACGACTGATGCAGTGACAGCCCCGCCTCCCCGCCCGCAGACAAGCCCCTCTGCTGCACTTAGCAAGTCTGTCTGCTGCAGCGCAGGGGAGGGGAGGGCATCCCCGAGAGGGGACGGGGAGCCAGCCACCTAAGGACGCCACACAGCGGGTGCTCCACAGCACGCCGGCGCCCACCCCATCCCGCTCGCCTGCACCAAAAGGCCCTGCCTGTCTCCCCTCTGCAGACCCTCGCCCAGCCCCCCTTGTCTGCCTCCTTTGTATGAACACCCCGCCCGCTGCCACGGAGCAGGACGGGTCTGCTCGCGCCTCAGTGTGTCCGTAAAGTGAACCCCTTTCCTTCTCCTCAAACTGTTTCCTTTTAATGGCTGAGGGAAACTGAGGCCAGCGCTTGGTATCACAGCCACTTCCGAGCCACAAGGTGTGAAGATGCAGCTGTACTTACTTGCTTTCTTATGTAGTAGCTTGTGTGTAGCCCAGCTTCCTTTAAAACATTCCTGAAAGAGCACACATGAAAACTAATGTCAGGCATTCCCTAATTAGAAACATTTCAGGGAATGTCGTATAGAACACAAAGTTACTGGAAACTTAATTTGCAAAAACCAAAATTTATGAATTCACTACATTAAAATATTAGGAAAAGCTTAAAAGATAATGATGCCTACCTAAAAAGTCATTTCAAAAGCTACCAACACTTCAGACTACTTCAAATAAGCAAGAAACATACGTCCATACTTTAGCAGTCATACTTACACCTCAATGTTTTATCACCAAATTACTTTTAATTGAAAAAAGCTATGCACCAACGAACTATGACCTAAGGAAAAAGGAAGATTCTGCAGATTCTTCTACTACTTCTTTGATTCCCAGGAAATCTGTCCCCTTGTTAACCTGGGGGGTGGGGTGGGGGGAGGCTGGCCCCCAGGGGAGGCTCAGTGAGGCCCTGCGGACTGGTGAGAAAGACAAGTGACCAGAAAGAGCAGACTCTTCACCTACAGAAAAGCGCTCAGGAGACAGTGAGCACTGCTGACGGAGAACGTGAATTCATGTATTAAGTTGAATTCAGTAACGAACTCTAGTAATAAATCGGAAAAATGACGTCAACCAGACAGACCGTACTTATGCTTTGAGTCTCTCCAAAGAATTTAAACCTCCCAAATTAAATACTAAGCATGCTCACAAATTCCTGTAAGTGTCATGACTTTGCAAACATAAAAAGCCCCCTCACGAGTAGGAGAAACGCTGACACAGAGACCCCCAGGCGACGGCCGCACCTCACCAGGGCCGCGGCTCCGGGGCTGTGGGGGGCGGGAGGCGGCCTCTCCCTCCTGCGCCCGCCACAGCCCGAGGTGGCGCCTCGCCTCGGGGAAGGCGGGTCACAGCCGCTCCCGCCTGGCGCCCACCACCGCGATGATGCAGGACGCCAGCACCGGCTCGGCCCCCGAGGGGCGATGTGGCGGCTGACGCCCCCGAGGTCCCGCTCGGCCTCGGGCCCTGGGCCCCGCCAGGGGCAGCTGGCCGTGGGAGCTGGCCCGGCCACCACCGGGCCTCCGCGCGCAAGGCCAGGGGCGGAGCAAGGGGCTCCTGGGGCCTCCAAGAGGCGCAGGCGGCGCGCAGCCCACCGGGGCGGGTCCGGGCCTGACCGGCGCGCCGTGCGGCGTCAGCGAGCGCGACGGCGGCCTCCCGGTCTGCGTGTCGTCACGGCCGCGACAGAACACCGAGTGCCGCGAGCCGCAGAAAGCAAAGAGCGACCGTTCGGCGCGGGCACCGGCCGCAGGGACGCGCTCGCCCTCACGGCCACCGCCGTGGGCCCGCGGGCACGGGCGCGCCACACACGAACCCGCCCGCGACCGACGCCACGCGCCCGCGCTCCCAGTCTCTGCAGACGGGCCGGCGTCGCCAAGTCCGGAAGGAGAAAGCAAACTTGAAACCCGAAGGGATGGTCAAGGCGGAGCGCTCCACCTCGCGCCTGTTTTACAGGAACGCAAGGAGAACCGGCCCTCGTCCCGCCCGACGGGGAGGGCAGTGCATAAGCCACGCCCACAGGGGGAGGGGAATGTGCAGGCCCCGCCCGTGCAGGGAGGGAAAAGTGGAGGCCACACCCACAGGGGAGGGAAGTGCGGAGGCCCCGCCTGTAGGGGGAGGGAACCACGGAGGCCCCTCCCACATGGGGAGGGAAGTGCAGAGGCCCCCCACGGGCCTACTGGGAGTCCCCCCCAGAGCCGAGGCGCCAGGCAGTCACCTGCTGCCGGGAGCACCGCCTCCCGCAGAGTCCTTCTTCACCCTACTGCACAGCATTTTCCCTAACGTTTCATTTTGTTTTTAATTTCTCAAAATCCACTTCTTACACTGATCGCCTTCAGGACTTTCAGTGCAGACCTCATCGGCACCACTTCCCAAGTGTTAACACTCTGTGGGCCGCTCACGCGTCAGTGCGTGTTTCTGTCGCCAGTATCCAGTGGCCGCTCACGTATTATACGTGTTCATCTGGTCTCCGATTTTTCACGCCACGGTGGATTTATTTGGAACTATTAGGAGCTATTTCTTTGATCGTGCTCAGTCTAGAAGCTTTACACATTGTTCTGGTGAAAGTGTGAGGTGTTTTAGGAGAGATATGACAGTTTTTTTAATATCCAGTAATTGAGGAGCGGTGTGTGTTTTACTGAATGCTTCTACCATTCCTGCAGTGGCACAGAAAATGGCCGGCCCCAAGGGCTGGTAAGTTTAAAGGGCAACGGCACACAAAGTGTTAAAGATGCTGACTTGCACCGTGACTGCTTGCTTCACTGTCCCTAAGGCGCACACAGTGCGGTCCCCTTCTCCGAGACTCTCCAGCAGCAGGGAGCTTACTTAGGACACAGATCTAAGTCTCTAAAAACATTCTGACCAGAAATAAGGAAGTTACAGGGGATGCAACGGTCCTCCCCAGATCTAGGGTGCAGTCAGAAGGCAGACGCAGCGGCCAAGGGGCCCAGAAGCCACCCCCAAGGCGCTGACAGGAACTGGGCTTTAGACAGCGCCCACGCGCTGCTGGCCCTTCAGGACGGCCGGGGATGCAGATGCGGGCCATATGCGCGGCGGAGCAACACTCAGGGAGCAAAGGATAAGCTCGTGCCGTTCACAGCCACATGGACGGCGCTGGAGGGACGACGCTCAGCGAAGTAAGTCGGAAGGAAAAAGAGAAGCCTCAGACGGTTTCACTTACAGGCGGAAAACAGGGGACCAAACAGAGGGTCAGGAAAAAGGCAAAACTTGCAGGCAGACCATAGATCTGAGGCCTGGGGGGGCAGGGGAAGACGAGAGAGCTCAGAACAGGGCCGGGAAGAGACTGTGGTGGTAAATTATGTGGGAGAATTATGTGGACTAGACCTAGGGGAGAAATCAAAACTGTACAAAAATAAAACAATCTAAGAAAAAAAATTTTAATAAAATAAATACATGCCCACCTGCACAATTCAGTGCGGAAAAAAAAGAAAAATCTAAAAGTTTATTTCAAGAAGAAAAGTCTTAAAAATATTAAATCACACCACAGATGGGGGAGGGGAGAGGCTGCTGTTGCTACCAAGTTACTGACAAGGAGAGCCCAGCGCCCACAGCGAGCAGGGAGAAAACACGGGCGGTGGCGCGGGGCCCGCAGGAGGGCATCTCTGCTGTGAGTCGCTGGGCGAGAGACCCTCTTCCTCGTGACAGAAAGGTCACCCACGAGGCGCAGGAGGGAGAGGCGGGCTCGCCCACGCAGCCCCCAGCGACGCTGACCCTGGGCCATGAGCGCGCCGGAGACAGCCCAGGAGGCCGTGCTCAGGCCGCACTGCCAGTGAGCACGTGTGCGAGCTCCCAGCCCGCCGCGGGGCGCTGCAGCCAGGAGCGCAGCCCAAGCCCTCCGTCAGTGACTCTTACAGACACGCAGGGACGAGAACGGAGGCGCCGTGAGGAAACGATCAGCTGCCGAGACTGACATCCACCACACAGCGGCTGGCCTCCTCAAAAGCCGCTTCACAAAAATAATGAGACTGATCTGAATTAAGAGACTAAGAGATGTGAGTAGTGCGAGTTTCCACAGGATCTTGAGTGCAAAAACCAAAACAAAAAAACAGCCACGGGAGATGCCTGGAGGAAAACTGGAAAAACGGAAGCAGGCTGACTTGTCGCGGCATCTAAGCGAAAGACACTGCCGCAGGCCCTCCCCGGCGCCTCCTCCCCTGGCCATTCTCCAGTGTTCCCGCAGGGCACACCCAACGCAGCGCCTACACAGGCACACAAAAACCAGCCAACAGGGTGATGGACATATGGCCAATCGTTGTGATATTCTTTAAACTTTTCAGTGTTTGAAATTTTTCCCATGTAAAAAGCTAGGGAAACTCAATAAAGTTCTAAAATCATTAAGGGGAAAAAAAGAACTCCTTTCCTCTAACTTTGACTCAGCCCCTCCCATCATCTACCCCCTTTAAAGTACTTTGTGTCTGGGCCAGTCACCAGAAGCCCCGCACCTCGGGCTTCCACTTTACGGTCTCAGGAAAACTTGAGCATTTATGCCCCAATCACCCTGCAGGCCCCGGCGGAGACCCGCGGCAGACCCCCGCGGACAGGGCTTCAGAGCCTTCCAGAAGCCGCGGCCCAGCTCCAGGACCATGCAGCGACAGACGCACGGAGCCCTGAGAGCCTCGGCGCCCGGCTCTCTCTTGCAGGCTCTGGCCGCGGGAGCCCGGCGCTCGCTCGTCCTGCTGGCCAAAGGCCTCGCGACGGCCGACTCGTTGCTGCTGCGCCCCGTACCGGGGCTATGGATCTGACCGCGCCGTTGCTCCTATAGGTGGAGACCCGCGTGCGCGCACGTTCCTCAGCAACTCGGCCCCATGCCCTCAAGGCCCAGCCGTGCAGAGCCCCCTGTGCACCTGCTCACCGCGTCCAGCCAGGGGCGGCTCGGCCAGGGAGAGCAGCGCCCGGGGGCGGACTCACTGCCCCACGTCGGCAGAGCTGCAGGCTCGCACAGGACTGGACTGTCCCTGACTCAGGCCTCACCCAGACAGACACCGACCCAAGGGACACTCCCGCCGCGGCGCCGGGAGCGTGAGTGAGAGGGCGCGAGCTCGCACCGTGAGACCGAGGCGCGGCCCGCGGCGGCCACAGTCCGATGGGAGCTCGCGACGGTGGCTGGTGGCTGCTGAGCGCGCACACACAGCGCACTCCTGCCTCAGTTCCTTCTACTCCCCGGGCCGCTGCTAACACCAAAACCAGTTCCGGGCTGGGCCTCCCTGGTGGCGCAGCGGGTTAAAGCCCAGCGCTGTGGAGCTGTCGGCAGCCGCGGCACAAGTTCCATCCCTGGCCGGGGAGATTCCCACAGGGCGCAGCAGACCCCTCCTACCTGCCGCCCCGCTGCTCCCCTCAGCAGTGTGTTCCCGTCGATCTGCCTGCTCTGCTCCCCACTCTGTCTCTGGTGAACCCTCTCGCCGCCCCACGCCTCTGGCCTGCACCCCAGCTTGTGTGCATAAATAACTAAATCTTAAAAAAAAAAAAAAAAAGACTCAGGGGGCTCCCCTGCTGGCCTGGGGGTTAAGTCTCAGCACTGTCCCCAAGACGGCTTGCCTTCGATTCCAGCCAGGGAGCTCCCCACAGGGCGCGGCAGACCCCTCCTGTCTCCCCGCTGCCCCCTCATCAGTGGGTTTCGGGGGATCCACCTGTTCTGCTCCCCACTCTGTCTCTGGGGAACCTTCTCACCCCACGCAACTCTGGCCTGCACTCCAGCTTGTTTGCAAAAATAAATACATCTTTTAAAAATTAAAAAATAAACCTTTAATAAAAAAGTTCCTGGATGACCAAGCTGTCCTGCTTCTGTGCGCACCTCCAGGGCGCCCACACCCGCCAAGTTTAGGTTTGGTCACCAAGGCCCAACTAAACATTCTGTGGGCACCCCAAGCCTGGAAAAGATCCCCCAGAAGGAGCGTCACTCCCCCGTGCGCAGAAGTCACAGCTGAGAGCAGCTCGCACCCTGCAGCAGCGCCTGGGGCGGGGCTGGTGGCCTCCGCTCACCTCCGACCCACGCGCCCGTCCCTGCGGGCTCCCCCCAGCACAGTTCAGGCCCCCGGGGCTGCGGCACGTCTGCCTGAGCGGCTGGGCCGACGTCCGCAGTCACCCCGCTGACTCCCAGAGCCCGAAACCACCTCCGCGCCAGGACCACACGCTGCAGAGCAGGACAGAGCAGCCGGCACAGGCCGCGGAGCCAAAGCCAACAGCAGGTGTGCAGCAGGACAGCACATCCTCGGGAAATCCTGATTTTCAAGTAAGTGGATTTTACTCATTTAAAGAACTAAAACTGCTAAAAATTAAGCATCTTAAATAAAAATATTTTTACCTTACATATAAAGCACAGTATAGCAATAAAAAACTAATACTGATTAAACTGACTAATGGACTAAATGTTTTACTCAGCAAAACTGAGGTATTATCAATGATCCCGTTTTAAAAGACTTACAGAAAAACAGATCAGTTGCCAAAGTCACACAGCCAGTAAAATAGCAGTCATATTCACATGCCACTGTGTGCCCGTCTGTTCTGCCGTTTGATGTATTTCCTCATCAACTCAAACACTCGGGGTCACCTACTGCATGCCCAGCAGGGCGCTGAGGAGTGAGGAGAGGGCAGTGACAAGGCAGCTAACCCTGACTGAAGGGCAACGAGGAGATTAACGAGGCGCTTACAGGGCGCACACAGCATAAGGGAAGAGAGGAGCAGGCGTGTGGCCGCTACGGGGTAGCAAGGCTACTCGCAGCTCTCGGATCCCAGAGACAAGCTGACCCAACAGCCAGGCTGGGCGCTGAGGGAGCGGGCAGAGGCAGGCGGACGCCTCCTCCCGACCGTGACCGGGGTGGCGAGGAGCCTCCGCCTCATCACAGGTGTGGAAAGCGGCTCAGAAAGTCAGTGATCGGCCCAAAATCTCAAGGTGGGAGTGAAAAAAGATTTCAGAAGACAGGTGACACTTTAGGCGAAGCAAAGAGGACAGATACACTCGCAGAGCAGAAGAGCGAGACTGAACGCCCAAGAGGGGTCTGACAGAGGCCTGCACTCCCGTGAGCAAGGAGAGCACACCTGTTACAGGTGGGCGTGTCATCAACGGGGCCAGGTCAGAAGAGAACTTCTGTGCAAACGGCTTTGGCCATCTTGATGGGCATTTGTCTCAAGGTGGACAAGGACAGCAGAGGAATTATGAGATCACTACAGCTCACGTGATGAGGAATTGAAATGGGGGGGGGGGGTAAAGGCAGCCTGAGCGCTCCTGACTGCAGGTTAGCAAAGGTACCCGACGTACCTGCAGTCACCTCCAACCCGACACCGAGGGGCGCCTGCGGAGTCAGCACAAATCCCTTGGCTGAGTTCCAGAAACCCCAGTGAGCCAAAGTTGTAACTACTGGCTAATACCCTGCTTCAGAGAGTATCAGTGACCCTTGATGAACGTGGTTTCATAGTATCTTAGTATCTTTTTCATAGTATCTTTTTAAAATCTAAGCAGGTGAATGTTTGCAATGTCAGTTTACGAGCATTACAAAATGCCACCTAATTTTGAACACAAAGTAAACCACATTCCTCTACCCAGTACAGTGGTACAGTTACCAAAAGCACAGTATTTTTTTGCTTTAAATCCAGGTTCCTCAGAGCCCTCAACAATTTAGAACTTGGAAATGATTTTAAAGAAGCACAAAGGACTCATAACAAGTATGTGGAGTCAGACCAATGCTATTTTTAGATCAAGCAACCCTTCTCTATGTGCCACTTTTTCCAAATGATACTAACAAGGGCAAGGAGCCTACCCAACGCGAGATCAAGACCTCTGCGCACAGGCCGCCTCGCGCGGGATGACCTCGGCGCAAATCTCATTTATGCTCATGTGCCATAAGTCTGTATGCATAAATTTTGCTTTAAATATTTATATTATTTGTGACAAGACAGCTTTGCAGCTGTATTTATTGTTCTGATATATTTGTTTTCATTCTCATCTTTTGCCATTTTTATACATGGCAGTGTTAAATGGTAATGGCAGCCTTTAAAAAAAAAACAAACAAAAAACCTTGCTGTGTGAGCATTCTCCTCTGCTGGGTAACTTAAGCCCAGAACCAGCTCCTGAACTCTGTAAAGAATCCGTGAGGCTGGCGCTCAGAAAGGTGGTTTGACTGGTTCAAGATGAACAGGAACTGACAAGGGCCCAGCCCGGCCCTCCTACCGCTCTCCCGGACACCAAGTCGGCAAGCACACACCCACGTGCGCCTCAGCAAGCCGCGGGTGGAGGCGGCAGGAGCAGCGCCTCGGGAAAGAGGTCCGGGGGCCCATCCGTGCGGGTCTGCCGCACCGCACAAAACTTAACCGACCAGACCGTGGCCGTCAGGCAAAACCCTCCAAAACTGCCCTCAGCGGTCAGTGGGAAATTCAGTAACAAGGCTTTCTAAGTTTAGGATTTCAGATGCCAAAGGAAGACAATGAATGACACAGACCCTCCCCCCCTCCCCCAAAGTTGCCTGTGAAGAAGCTCGGTAGTTAAGACAACGGCAAAGTTGGGCTGGGGCCGCGACTCCCCCTCCCTGGGCGCCCCACTCCTTCCAGTCCGGCGGCGTGGTCTCCGCCACTCGGGACCAGGGACTCACCGTCCTTCCCGGGGCGCCCGATGCCGCGGAGCCCCACCTGTCCCGGGGGGCCCCACCTGTCCCGCGGAGCCCCGCCTGTCCCGCGGAGCCCAACCTGTCCCGGGGGGCCCCGCCTGTCCCGGGGAGCCCCGCCTGTCCCGGGGAGCCCCGCCTGTCCCGGGGAGCCCCACCTGTCCCGCGGAGCCCCACCTGTCCCGGGGGGCCCCACCTGTCCCGCGGAGCCTCGCCTGTCCCGGGGGGCCCCACCTGTCCCGGGGGGCCCCACCTGTCCCGCGGAGCCTCGCCTGTCCCGGGGAGCGGCACACGCGTCCCAGGGAACCCCACGTTTCCGGGTGACTTTCACCTCTCCCGCGGAGCCCCACCTGTGCCGGAGAGCCCGCACACCGGGCCCGGGAGCCGCGCCTGCCGGGGGCCGCACACGGACAGCGCCGCCGGGCACACGCCGAGCGCGGCCGCGGGAGACCCGAGCAGGCCCGCCGAGCCCCGGCCCGCCGCCGCGTGCGCCCGCGCGGCCCGCCCGCGCCGGGGAGCGCCTGCGCCGGGGAGCGCCCACCTGCGAGCAGAAGTACGAGCCCTGGATGCCCAGCTTGATGCAGGTGGGACACTGGAGCTTGGCCTCGCGGCTGCAGCCGTCCGTCTCGCACACGCGCGTCTCCACGGCCGCCATGCTGCTCGGCTGGGCGGGGCCTCGGCGGGGCGGGGCCTCGGCGGGGCGGGCTGCGGCGGGGCGGGCGCGGCGGGGGCGGGGCACGGCGGGGGCGGGGCGCGGCGGGGGCGGGGCCTCGGCGGGGCGGTCAGCGGCGGGGCGGGCGGAGGGCGGAGAGAAGCGGACGCCCTCCGTGCCGGGCGCCGAGGGGCGGGAGCACCGCCCACTGGCCCCGCGACGCCCGCCTCGCGCCCCCTGCGGCCGCCGTCCCGCCCCCGCCCC